>BJBW01005317.1:0-106575 GCA_004320125.1 Scolopax mira | reverse complement strand
TTCACCTGGGCCTACCTCTCCAGCCTGTCCAGGTCCCTCTGGATGACATCCCATCCCTCTGGTGTATTGACAACACCACACAGCTTGGTGTCGTCTGCAAACTTGCTAATGGTGCATTTAATCCCTCTGTCTGCATCATTGATAAAAATGTTAAACAGTATCGGCTCCAGCACAGACCCTTGAGGGACACCAGTTGCTCTCCATCTGGACTTCAAGCCATTGAGTACTACCATCTGGATGCAATCCAGCCAATTCCTTATCCACTGAACAGTCTACCCATATAATCCATATCTCTCCAATTTGGCAAGCAGGATGTTGTTGGGGACGGTGTCAAAGGCCTTACAAAAGTCCAGATAGATCACATCCATAGGTCGTCCCTTATCTACTGACCTAGTCATTTTTTCATAGAAGGCCACTATGTTAGTCAGGCAGGACCTGCCCCTAATAAAGCCATGTTGGCTCTGCTGAATCTTCTCCCTGTCCTTCATGTGCCCAAGCACAGCATCTAGAAGGATCTCTTCCATGATCTTCCTGGGCACAGAGGTGAGGCTGACAGGTTGGTAGTTCCCAGGGTCCTCCTTTCTACCCCTTTTAAAAATGGGTGTGATGTTTCCCTTCTTCCAGTCTGCAGGGACTTCACCTGACTGACATGATTTTTCAAATATCATGGAAAGCGGATTGGCAACTACATCAGCCAGTTCCTTTAGGACTCTGGGATGTATCTTATCAGGTCCCATGGACTTGTATATTTTCAGGCTCTGAGTTGATCACATGCCTTGTCTTCGCTTACAGTTGGAGGGACTTTGTCACCTTCATCTCCAACTTGTGTGCCATCAATACGAGAGCTAGGACGAAAGGGATTGCCAGTGAAGACTGAGGCAAAAAAGTTGTTGAGAACTTCTGCCTTCTCCTCATCTGTTGATACAAGTTCCCACTGTTGCTCATCGGGGGGGACGGGACGTTTTTTTTAACCTTCCTTCTCTGGTTAATGTACCTGTAGAAACCCTTCTTGGTTTTTTTACATGCCTTGTCAAGTTCAGTTCTATCTGTGCCTTGGCCTTTCTGACTTCATCCCTACACATCTGTGTAATGTCCCTATACTCTTCCCAGGGTGCCAGTCCCTTCTTCCATTTCCTATGTAGCCCCATCTAGCCCCTTAGTTTGACCAGCAGGTCATGGCTCAACCATGGTGGTCTCTTGTCCTCCTTGACCATTTTCCTACATGTGGGGATTGAGATCTTTTGCACTCTATAGAGAGCATCTTTAAAGATCTTCCAACTTTCCACTCCCTTGTCCCTGAAGGCCATTTCCCATGGGGTCCTATTTACTAACTCCTTGAAGAGCTCAAAGTTTGCTTTCTTAAAATTTAGAGTCTTAACTTTGCTTCTCATGGTCTTCAAACTCCTTAGGACAGTGAACTGCCTTCAACTTTGACATCCCTGATGATTTTCCTTTTTGTGACCAACAGGTCCACAATGCATCTCCTTGAGTAGGGCTGTTAATTCCTTGTCTCAAGAAGCTGTCGTCTAGGCACTCTAAAAGCTCCCTGGATTGCCTGCAGCCAGCTGTGTTGCTTTTCCAACAGATGTCGGGGTGGTTAAAATCCCCCAGCAGGATGAGAGCCTGTGATCGCAATCCCTCCTCAAGCTGGAGTAAGAAGGCATCATTGACAGGCTCTGCCTGGTCAGGCAGCCTGTAATAGACTCCTACCACAAGGCTCCCTTTGTTGTCCCAATCCCAATTTTCTTGATAATATCTTTTGCTGTCTGAAATCCACATGACTTATAGGCAATTCAGTAGAAAACACCTAAATATCCATACTAAAATCTGGACAACACATTCATTAGTGGGCAGTGACAAATGAAGAACCTTGTGTGTTGTAGGACAGTACCTCTCTTTTCCATCGTACAATAGCAGTAGCAGACTCTGCTCTGTGAGCAGCTTTGAAAAGTATAAATTGACATCTACTCCAAGGTAATGCTTAAGTGTATTCTGGTGTACACAACTGGGAAGTTTATGAACTGACTGAGGGACACAAATTTCTGTTTGTTTTACAAGGAGGGAAATATTAATTCAGTGAAAGTCAGCCTTCGGGGCTGTGTGTCACTCTCTAGTGATACACATTTTAGACCTGTCACTCCTAGTGCACTCTGAGTTAGCTCATGTGCTAAGCAGTTAGCTCATGGAATCAAAATATTCTATGTTTTGAGAAAGACATCTGATAAGCTTCTTAATTCTAATTTTCTGATTTTCAAATAATCATGAACCATGCCTAATCCAAATTTCCTTCTTTTTTTAAAGAACCATCACTTGCCATTCACCATTCAAACTCTGTTTAACACCTCAACATCAGACTGTGTCTATGGGTATGTGCCAACCAGAATTACAAAATGGGAATAGATAAACCACAAGAACAGAATACTCAGAATCCTTATTACTGTAATTATTGTTGTAATTGTTTTAACAGATGTTAAAAAAGAAAAACACAGTAAGAGCTGGAAGAGTAATAAAGGGATTAGATTTTACAGCCATATTCATACGCTTTGCATAACGAGTGGAAGGAAGGCAACAGAGGATATTAAAAATAAGAAGAGAAACACCCTAAATCCTCACTAAAAGAGAAAAGGCCAAAAAAGAACCATCCTGTACAGCTTATGTGTACCAGCCACTAAATTCTGGCTTGAATTCTTCTTGATGTCCTCAAAAAGTATGACATTGCTACCATTAAATGTAATGGACTTTGATCGACTAAAGAAAGGTGGAAACAGCCAGAAAAAATAGCTTTTCCAAACATTCTCTTTTCTTAAACAAACCTGAAGGACTGTTAAAAACTGCTGTACCATCCTCCACTGGCTACGGTAACAAAACATTTAATTCCCCACAGTTGTCAAACAACATGTTTAAGACTCATGCAAGCAACGAATGTTAAAAAGAGAAGCTCTTTTCCAACAAAAGGGAAAGCTCAACTGTGAAGACCTTTGAAGGAAATGCTGTACCTCAGTGCCAGTATCTTTGATCTCCGATTGGTACCTCTAACAGAGGTACACTTGACACTTTAAATATTGATGAGATATTTGCTGAGCTGCCATTAAAAGCCAAGGCTTCACTTTCTAGTGAAAGAAAAACACAAGCTTCAAAGACTCCGTAGGGGTCCTGATCTCAAGAGCCTTTAAAGACTCTGAAAGTGTATCAAACCAAGGGAAGGGGGATCACCCCATCTTGGTTTGATATGCTATAACACCAGTTGTTATACACAATTGTTTGGTAGTATTGTAAAGTGTGAAGCCTCTTTTGTAGTTACCGTTCTCCTACCTAGGGTGCTAGAAAAGAAAATCATCCTCTTTTTATCAAGATAATACACATTATTAGATAGTATTTATACTACAAATAACTTTATATGGTTTTGTTCTTTGTGTAGATATATATTGATTCATATTTTATTATTTCTGAGACACATGAAAATTCGTGTCAAAATATTCAGAATTCTGAATGTTTCTGAAAAATAAAGTCCATCAACTAGACAACTTTCTGTCCAAAACAGCCAGTAGAAGGTAAGGCTTCACGGTCATATACATCAGCATACTCTCTGCAGATGAACTAAAAGTGAGTGTCAGAGGCCAATAAAGCATTCAGTTGAGTTTTCTTCCCTATTCCACTATGATTTCATCCATATGTCCACCCAAGCTTCATTTTTATTACTGTAAGTATGGGAAAAGGGATGGAAATAACTATCAAGGACAATGAGCAAAAGTTAAGCTACCAGCTATCTTCTTGTTACATGAAAGCAAACAATGATCTTAAGAGGTAAAGAAAGCACACAGAGGAACTTTTGACCTTGGCTTTCAGTCGTGTTACAGTCTGTAAGTCTACTGAAAGAAGTTACGCACAAAACACTGCTCTAAAACTTACTGCAGCTGGATATACATTACTGGCCAGGGAAACTGAAGGGCAAGTAGATGCTCCACTGCTAATTAGCATTCTGATCAGGTGAGCAGTAAAAAGGCTCGGTGGATTTGTGGCTGTTCTCCCTGTATGTGAGCCGAGCGAAGAAGAATTAGAAAAAGAAGTTAGCTGAGACAGGAGAAGGCTAATCCAGCATATTTCTCTACAGAGGAAGGGGAGATACAGGTGAACTGTAACTCTGCTTCATGAGAAGAATGCGAGGTGCTCATTGAGCCATGAATGTTTTTCTTAAAGAAGTAAATAGACAGCAAGTCTCTTTTTAGTATAAAAGGAAAAGCTAAAATAAAAAAAAAATACCTCCTTAAGTTTTAAATTAGTTACAAAAAGGAAAAATTGAAAACTATCTATTTCAAAGACAGTTGAAAGTTTGTGAAATGCTTCTTCAAGCATTGCAAAGTACATTTGGCCAGGAGACTGCCATTTTCAACAGTGAGGAAAAGGCAGTAGAAAAATTATATTATTTCTCAAAGTTTAATTTCACATATTGTTTTTTCTTTCTCTATTTAAAAAGGAAAAAAATCAGAGGACTGGCATCCAGTAAACTTAGAAACTCAGCACTTCACTTTGTACTATAACTTTAGGAAAAGACTTATGGAATAAATTCTGAAAATAATATATATCTGAGCAATCACAGATGATGATCCAGCACCCTGTATGCAAGCCTGCACTTCATGTGTGCTCCTGCTTGCCATAATTTGCCCAAGTGCTTATGCATAGCACTGTGCATACATTGCAGGCACATTAAATTCTAGAACATAAAACAAAAACACTAGCTTCAGCATTAGCATGTGGTAGAGGATAAAAGTATGAAAATTAAATTTTCTGTTTGACTGACATTAAATCAGAAGTGAACTGACCAAAAACCAATTGAGTTCAATTAATAATTTATTTGACGGTGAAATGAAGATTAAAAAGAATTTAAAATCATACCAAGGAAAAGACATAAATATTATCTGCATTTGATATCACAATGATATGAGAAGTTACCTGAAAGATGAGCCACTTCAGTTAATTTTCCCTGTACAATAGGAGAAAAATATGGATGTATAGCCCAGTATATTATGAATCTTTGTACATTCAGAAGTGAAACTTGTTAGCCTGCTTTTGTATCCATTTTATCCCTAAAAGCCTCTTCTTTAAAGCAATTGCAATTTACACTACGTGTGAGAGCATATTTGCATTTTGAAATGGAAACAAAGGTATGTTCTATTTTCAGAGCAGTCAAGAAACACTCATATATTTTCTTCACAACATAAACCAGCTGCATTTTACCCCAAGCCACACCCTGAGAATGGCGACTCACACTAAAAGTTCCAATAGAGCCACCTTGGAATGTTTGAAGAGGCATTCACACAATTAGCTTTTCAATTCCAACAGCATTAATGAAACCGGGAGTGTTGGCGCCAGATCCTCTGTAGACAAGTGGGCAAAACTCACTTTTATGTGCTAATCTTATGAGCTAATCTTATTCCAACAGAAGAACATGCATTTTGGTAAAGATCTGGAGATTATTTTTTTTAAATCCCCCCGCCTCCCCACTAGAAAACTAACTTCATTAACTCTGCTTAGTAGAGATTTAAAAATTGGGTCTCACGAAATGGATATCAGCCGTTAGGTGAATATTAGACAATATGTGCTCAGCAGTACTCCAATCTAATAGCTGCCCCAGCTGAATCAGTATAATGCTTCTTTTTCACTGTGTTATCACTTCAGTAATATTACCTTATTATGGCCAGATCATCAAATGGTAGAAACAGGCAGAGCACTATTGATTTCAGAAGAGCCATACTAACTTGCACCAGCTGAGATTCTGGCTCTCTTAACATAAATGCATTATAAACTTAAAACCACAGCTAGAACTGTATGGATCATTTAAGTGTAGACAACATACAAAATACTAAAGCAACTATAAAATGAACAATATCAAGAAATATGTATGATGAGGTTTACACTGAAGAACAGCCAAAGCAGCTCAGAGATCTGTTTTTTTTAAATATAGGGGCATAGTTGGAATGGCTGAATGTTGTTTCAGGTTGCTCAAAAAGATTATCTTCAAATAAAAGACTGATGCACTTCAAAGTCAGAGCCACCTGCAGCAACAAATTACAAAGCAAGCAGCAAGCACCACTAAAGGAGATCATTCAAACAATAAAGACAACTAAAACTATCTGAATACCTTTCAAATACAGAGAATAAGCAGCAATTCTGTTGATAGAGAACAATTTAAATATAGACATTCAAAAGAAAAGTTGCAAACATTTTATTTTTTTAAATAAAGGTGCACACAATGCAATTTCAGAAGATCTCTCCATTTCCATACTAATTTTGAGTGATTTGGTGGAACTCACACAGTTGTGATGCCATTTAGATCACACAGAGCACTCAAAGCCTTACTGAAATAAACAATATTGTTCAGCTTCCCCTATACTGGATTATAGGACCTTTGCCCGCATTTAGTAATACTCAATTTTGCAGGTATTTCTCTGGGGCCCTGACCTGAGGACATACATACATCAACACACTGATGCCCAAATTCCTATCACTACTAGTAGGCCTTTAAATTATAAATAAGCCATGTAAGGTTGGTGGATACATTTCCACAGACTTCTAAAATGTTCAATTTATCATTAAATGTTTAACTTCCATACTCATCACGACTTTGTAATACAATACTGCTTACTGGATTCATATTTTGATATCACATTGTGATTGCTGTTTTGAAAAAGTGCTATATACCACAAATACCAGAGGTTACGGAAAAGTCGTAAGTATAATTTTGGGTCTCCAAGCTCGTATCAGAAAAATCTGATTCACACATTCCTGGGTCACAGGAGGATCCTTACAGCTATTTGCAGCCCCATCTTGTGTGGGTAAAATAGCAGAACTTATTTTATACAACTCTTGACATGGCACATGCCTAGAGCTTCATGTGAGGCAAGAGGCTGAAAGGTGGTTCAAAACAGCAACAGCAAACCCAGCTGAGGAACAGCCACTACTTTCCAGGTTCACTTAAAAATATATATAAAATTGTACTGGGAACATTAAACTGCTCCAGGTTTCACTTTTCATTTAAACTGTAGTTTGGAAGCACAGAGCACACACACTTATATACATACACACATATAAAATAACAACCCCAAAAAGCCAAGAAGCCAGGACAAGTTATGATCTTTCCTTCTTCTACAGACAGGCATTGAAGGATTTGACATCAATTCATGGTACTTACAGCTCTAGAGTTAGTACTTTTGAAGGAAGCAAACACAGACCATAGTGGTATAAAGGATATACACACAGTGCTGGGAATGGGAAACAAACAGGAATCTTACTTAATTCCATGAAAAAATAAAAGTCAATTAGTAGTAAACATAGATTGAATACCTAAACAATAATATAAAATATAAAAAAGTATTTTAAAGTAGCCTATCAAATTGAAGAAAAAATTAGTATGTGGGGAACACTGTGTTATTATGTCTGTATAAAGAGAGCTGTCTAATGCTACAGCATACTGCATATTCCAAATGTATTAAATATAATTGATCACTAAGCCACTCAATGGAAATATTTCATATTTCCATTTCTTTACATATTTTTAGGTAACAAGTTCTTTGCCCCATGCTCAGGGAGATATTTTTTAAGAAATATGCTTTTATTTGTATGTATAAAGCACCTATGAAGGTAAGGGTGTTATTAGCAAAACTGACCCTCCTCACAGAGGCTGTGGTTTGACCTCAGCTGAAGCAGGAGTCACTCTGGGCCCAACTCCATTTGGACTCTCTTGAGGTCAGTTAAAGTCCTTTTATGCCCTCCATAAGATTCAATATAAAAGACTGTTACCAGGCCTATGCCATTAAAAGATGCCAGGATCCTTTTTGTCAGAAAAACATACCTGTTACAGTGCTCACTGGAAGCCATTAAAAATAGAATGAAAAGGATGTAAAGTAACATTAACATCAAATTTAAGCATAGCATATTTCAGTTTTGAGGACTAACCAGAGAATGAAGTCCTGTATCCAATCAGTGGAATGAAGTCCACTCCACTACTTAGGACTCAGGTCATTGGGCAACAGACGCAGAAAAATAAATGAAAAGTTGTGAGCTTTTAGTGCTTTATAATCTTGTCCTTCTGCTCCCTAAGAAACTACAGAACTTATTGAATTGGTTCAGATCTATGCAACACAAGTATGTATGCTACTCATGCACAGTAAAATAGGGAAAAATCATGATGGTGTAAATAACATGCTTATACAAGCCTACTAACAGTCATACTACGCTTATTTTCTGCTGCAGGTGAGGAAAACTACATTTCTTTCTGCACCCAATCTAAAGACAGTCTTTCTAAATTCCTCTGAAGGAAAACCAATATAAATAATTTGACATCATTTTTACAAATGCTAATTGCAAAGACACTAAATCAAAGCAGAAGAGACTGAATCGAAGTATTCAGAAGCTCTGCATAGTGGTTTTCAAACACAGAGTAAATATTTCTCTCATGGTATTGTATAGGGTGTTATGTTGTAGGTACTGTATATAAATTTTATTGCTTGATTGAAACATGGTAATTATCCATTCCTCCAATTTATGTGATATTTATAGGGTCCAATAGTTCTGCAGATTAATTGTTTACCTTTTTATTATTACGTAAAAAGACTAGTAATTAAAAATTGAAATAAAAGGCAATGAATGTCTACACAGATATCTAAATAATTAATTCATACTTCTAATATTTTTACTTTGCTAAATTTTTCTTCTTGGTACTACTGCATTCTTTGTTAAAAAAAAGGGGGGGGAGGTAGGTAGTGTATCTTTCTATATGTCCCATTTGAACTTCTAGAGCAGAAGATTGCAAAGAAGCGGCTCTCTTTGGGACCTTGCTCAGAGTTATCTTCAAGATACAACACAGTAACACATTACACATGAAGATTGGCTGGTTACACTCAGCAAGAATAGCCTTGAATTGTATGTAAGATCTCAAATTCAGTAGCCTCCAGACACTGACAAAGGATTTGCCAGTTCTCCCTAAATCCCACCGATTTCAACTCGACATGCACTTTTCAACATACAAGGTCTTTACTACAACTACAACTGTAGGAAGAAATAAATATATGTGAGGAGGTGGCAGGATGCAGAGAAGCAGGAGCATCTACCTTTTTGCCAATAAATATGATGTCAGCACAGCAGAATGCACTTCTGAGTCCTCTCTCAAAGGAGGTATTATAGACTTCCAGTAATAAACTTCTCATTTGACGCTTAAACGTTATTTTTTGTATGGCAAATAAATGTCTCCTTTCCAGACTGTTAGGAATCAAATCATGTAATATACAACCAAGGCTGGAGATGACGAAGACCTATTAGGTCACCTCCAGTGTGTTCCTTTGCCAATGAAAAATTGCTCCCTGCTGTCTTTTGGTCCCTTCTTCAATTTACTTTGAAGAGTTTTCAGCAATGGAGATTTCACCTTTTCTTCAGTAAGCTCTTCTGGTATCACAGACATTCTTCTTAGTTGCTCTGCTAACATTTTTATAGATATTAAACCCCATTACTTTTATTTCTGCCTCTGCCACTCTTGCAATCATACATCTTTTTTCTTTTTTTTTTTTTTTTAATTGGCTGCATCCCATTGAAAAGCCATTTTTTCCCATGTATTAGGGTTTTTCCCTCACATCTTTGTCCTACATTGTTTTCTTCCCAAATACAAATTTCTTGTCATAGGTTGCTCTCCTTTCTCCTTCTCTGGGAAAATCTCATATTTTATCTTTTACCCATAACTCTGCTTTCATTAGCACAATTTATATTATTCTTCCACTCTGAGAACTGCTTGCAACTACTGCTAATTTTGTATCAGCTGCAAATTTCATTAACAGACTCTTTGCCTTCCCTAGATCAATTCAACAACAATGAATTCAAATGGGTAATATTTTCAATTTCCTAGTGTAAATTTCTACCCAGATGTTTTGATGAATTATGAGAGAGTATAAGTACATGATTTCTATTTCCCACACAGTGTTTGCTAATTCTGTTCAGTTTATTCCATTGGTCAGCATAGCTGCTCCATGAAAAAATGTTCACAAGTAACCTACTTAAAATGCTTATTTGCATGTATGAGCTTACATACATCTGATATCTTTATTTTATGCAACTTAATGTTACGCAATTTATGTGTAATTACGCAACTGATTTTTGTTTAGTTGGTTGAGGTTTGTCTTGAATTTAGAAGCAGAAACTACCACACGCAGACTAATGATTACCAGAGAGGGACAACATTTGTGAGTTCATAAATAGTGGCTGGGACTTGTGGGGTTTTTTGGTTCCCAAGCTAAGCTGCTGGTGAAGTTTTCAATTTAAGCATGATACCATATTTCCTAACCTCAAAAGACATTTCTCTTCCCAACTACAAAACAATGACCACATTGATCATTTTTATTTAATTATTATAAAAATTCTTTCTCTTGTTAGTAAGAAAAAAAAGATGAGAAAAGTTAAATTCACATTATAATCTAAAGACAAGGAATGTATTCAGGAGAAGCGCACTGGGATATAGCTACCTCAGTCACAAATACCGCGGGAAAAGCAACTACCTCCAAGACACCGAGTCTCTTGGATTAACTTTCAAAATATGGTGTTCCTCTTTAACAAACCAATATGTTAAACATATTGGAACAAAACAATATTATTCGGAATCTGCACTGGAAGTTACAGGTTTCAGCAAAGCAAATAAGCAATTCTTATTTCCATCAGTATTTTTGCTTATTCCCCACCAATGACATTTAGTGAAGAAGGAAGGCAGGTGAAAGAGAAGAGTCAACATCACATTGGAGAGTGTTGGCTTCCAATTCCAATGCAGTGTAAGAAAGCTATTAATGAGGTATTTAACAGTCTCATGTTCTCACACACTGCTACTGAGCTCACTCCAAAGAGCTCCTATAATAGCCTCACCAGCTTCCCCTAAGCAAAGACACCTGGCCTTTGAGGTGTCCTGTGGGAACCATGCAAAGGACAGGGCCACCACAGGATGCAGCTCTTTTGTTGGTTTATTCATGCTCTTACCCCAACTGATCACACAGAGATCCTTTGAAGCTGGATGGTTTGCACTGCACCTGATCTTTGGGGTTCCATTACTGACTTCACAACTCCTTTGCTAATGGACTGTTCCTCTTCAGAAGAGCATCTATATTCCGTTTGGATAGCTGCTAACATTCCCTTCTCAAAATGCTAGTAAGCCTCAAGGGTTTGTCTTGAATCTTTATCCTGCCTGGAAGTCCTGTAATCTAAATTAAACCTATTCCCACCTCTTCACCTTTCCTAGTCCCTGAACTGCGTTAAGCCTTATCCCTAGCTCGCAGAACTCTTAATTGCTCTCCCCATTCTCACAGTCTCTTTCATCTTCACATCCCTTTCCTACTGCCTCCAGCCTCTATTTTAAGAAAATTCTTGCCCAAAGACAGAGGAAAAGGGGAAATTAAAACAGATGCTCGAGCAACTGTTATTTATACTTCCTTTATCCCTACACAAACTATCATGCAGAACCTCTAAACAGAATATGAACATCAAACAGCTTGATTCTGCTCAGAAATCCCTATCCCATGACATTCTAACAGGTTCTGCACAGTAGGACTCAACACTGCTGTTGGTGTTTCTGCTCAGCATGGAGAAGCACTCCTGTCCCACAGTGCATACACTTGAAATAGGTATCAAAGAAAAAGAAATAAATTATCCTCATTTTAAAGACAGCAGACAAAAGCACTGAGCCAGCTAAGAAAAAAAAATAGCATTTATGCCTGAAACATAGCATTCCCTCCATGAAAAACATCAGAAGGCAAACATGATTCTTTACTCTTGCTTGATATTGTTCAATATTAACTTTTAGTTTAATTTCCAGTAAGGACTTTTCAGATGTTGAAATGCAAAACTTTAAGCACTAAAGCACTGAGAAAACATGCACCAAAACAGCAACCAATTGACTTAAAGCACTTAATGAGATTTATTAGAAAATATCCTGAAAGAAATACAAAAACATGCATATGCTTTACAAAGTGAGGCAAGTGACCCCAAAAGATACTTTTCTATTACTATTGTAAACAATGAAGGTCTAGGATCCACAATATTCAAACGTGTATCTTCAACACTTTTCTTCATCATTTTACCATAAGATGTATATCAAATAGCAAGAGTTATTACTGAGATTAAAGAAGGCAAAACCCCACACTGTTAAGGATTCCATACATCGCTCTCTTTCAGTAAAACTAGGCTCATTTAGGTCTAGATTGGGCTATTTAGAAAGAACCTGTTGAAGGCAGGAACTGCCCCTAAACTCTCTGCATGCTCCCTGCCCAGCACAGTGGAGTCCCAGCCTTGTTTAGGGTCTTAGCAGACACTGTAATTCAGGTAAACAATAACTGATGGATTGGCTGTGGGTTCAAGATTATAGCAAAGCTCACTTGGGTTGCACTTCCTCTGGGACTGTCTTGCAGCTTAACCTCTCCCCCTGCTTCCACAGTTTTCATCTGCGACCTTTACATTCAGTTGGCTTGTATTATGTTGTGCCTTTAGCCTTGAATTTCAACTTATTGTTTTAGATTAATTCATACTGCTTTATTTTAATATTGTACCACGTGGGAGTCAAATTGGGGCATAAGAGCCTCTTAAGACCCAGAAAGGCAGCTGGCTCCACTTGAAGAAACAAGCAGCCACAGTGAGGGAGGTGAACCCATGAGACTAATTTTTAACGAGAGTTTTAAATGGGTGTTTGTTTTCCGTCTCAGAAGAAACAGAGAGAACTTCCAGGTGAGACAGGGAGGTAACAGCTGTGGTCTTGTTACCTTACAAAAAGCAGGAAAAGGAAATGCTTTCATTTACCCCAAGATAAGAGGCCCATTACAAAACTCTACACCTGTATTTCTGATATTTGCCATGGCTGGTGGGACTAGGACCGGCTGTACCCACATGCCCTCATCTTTCAGGATGGCCATACCTTGACTGTTGGGTTTTGCAGCTTTCTGGTTTGTTTTTTCTTTCAAATGTCTTTCAAATATACCTAAGAAAGGGTTATTATTTTCCTGAAGTAGACTACGCTCAATATTTTGAAAGTTGGCCATTTATTCCTTCCCTTAAATAAATATATGTCTGCTTTGAAAAGAGCAGGAGATGAAGTCAACTTGCTGAAATGTTTCTCATTTCCATGCAGCATAAACAGTATGATAAGCAGTTAAAACTAAAAGTAATATTTGGTATTCGGTGTGTCAACATTTCTTTCACTGTCAAATACTTCAAAGTCCAACACAAGACAATTTAAATGGGTTCCAAGATGTAAATATCTTGGCACAAGGTCAAACAAGGTGGCAAATATTTGTGTGTACTACACAATTCTGCCTGATGAAAAACAAACAGGTGTGGATATTTATTTTTTTGTCAATGCAATAGTAAAGGGCAAACGTGGAAATCCATCCTATACACAAATATTTCTAGCATTAGAAAAATCAATGTTTTTTTGACCAACTGTACCAAGCCTCCTTTTTTATTAGTTCAAAACCTACTGACTTCTGATCTCATCTCTTGTCCACCTCCAAGAATGAAGGCAGGCAAGGTTATATGCACTATTCCATTCCTCAGATTCTGGGAAAGATCTATGGCCCATTAAAATAAAAAAACAGTAAGACCTCCTTCAATAGCAGGGTGATTATTGACATGCTTTAAGAGAAACTCGTGTACACCAACAACACAATGTGAGTGATTGTATTATGAACGAAAAAATTCAGGTCATCAGTTTTTTAAAAACATAGCAAAACTTCTGTATCTAAGATACCTATTGTAGAAGTGGTGGCATCCAACAAAGGAAAGTGGACAGAGCCTATTGTGTGATCTATGGTTCAAACAGCAGACATAAAACAAAACTCCAGATTCATGGTCTGTTGGTAAAACTACACTGCAACAAACAGGATTCTTGCCTGAGGTAGGACAAAACTGAGCCCTGTCATCTCCTGAAGCACAACATCCTCTCCATGATAAATGCTTAATTTATAAACTGGTGGACAGAGTATTAAGTGAAGTGCTCTGATAGTGAAATAATAATGTTCAATATGCCCGCAGCCATACTGTCTCCAACTATGATCCCATCAGGTCATACAAAGTATGCCAGGTCAGTTTAGGTCAGTGTTTGAATCAAACATTTCCAGAAGAGTGCAAGAGTTGCAAAAATGTTACTGTGATTCAGTTCATAACAGAGATCTTTCCTTCAAATCAGGCTACATATTCAACAGTAATACTACCATACCTGATTTAACTCTTCTTAAATTAATTATCCTTACTTGGGATACACAACATGGCAAACTTTATAAAATTATTATTAAAAGTAAATGGTATTATCAAAGGCTGCAGAATCAGACTAGCTTATTCAATTATTAGTCGAACTAATGTACCAGAAAAAAAGATTATTATTTCATGAGCTGCCAAATTCTGTTAACTATAGCTGCTGTGTTTACTCCCTTTTCAGTTAACCAACTGAAATGAGAATTATTAGAACATTCAACATCAAGGTTTCATGCCAGATCAAACTCAAGTTAGAGTTAATATTCAGGTAGTAAATGGAGTTTGTTCTTCAATAACAACAGGCTTTCAGTAATGACTCAGTACCTAAACAGAATCCTAAACAAAATCAGAGACAGTCAAAGATGTCATCTTCGCTCTAATCCTCACCAACACTTTATTGGTAAAGCTTACATGCTATATGTTATGCTAAGCCTTTCAATCTGTATCCAAGCAGAGACGAAATTGCCCACTGAATCAAGATCTCTAACACTGTTGCAATGAAAGCTGAATCCAAGCTTAGAGGCAGCTTGTGGAGCTATTTCCTCTCAGACAGTAACAGCCACAGAACTCTCTGCCAGGACCAGAACTACCTGCTGGCGTGCGTCTCCTCCCTGCTCCTGGAAGGCAACAGCAAATAACAGCCATTTGTGGCCGGTGGGAATACCTGCCAGGAGCAAAGCGAGGAGGCACACCGAAACAGCTAGTTTTAACCCCTCCACAAGGCAGCCCCCAAACTATCACTTTTCAGCTGAGACCAGAGGGTCCCCTCTCACCTTTAACATGAGGAGGGGACACCCAGCAGCTGCCTTCTGGGCAGAGGCACGGCGCAGAGTGGGTTAGCAGGCTCCTCTGGCTATATCCCCTAGCTCAGGCTTAACACAAAATCATGTTTGTTAATTGCCAATGGAAGAAGAAGAGCGCCCTCGATGCAGATGGTCGGAGGGAGGCAATTACATTTCATTTCCATGCAAATTTAAACACAGCACAAGATCACACATGATGAGAGAAACAAATTACAGGTAACTCTAGCCAACTCTAGATTTACTCTAGCCAACTCATAAACCATGATCACACCATGCTCCCATAGCAGGCAACAGAACTAGACCCAACTAAGCTAGATGTGTCATGCCCAATCATTTAGCAAAAATCGGTAAACCATTTCTCAGTAGAGATTGTGATAAATATTGATAAGACGTCCAAGATACATTTATGTTCTACGGTTTTATTTAAACATGAAAAAGAAAACGAGTTTTGTTTTGTACTTCTCTTATGGTACCACCCGGACTCTAAATTCTGTCCAGATGATCAAAATATAATGTTCTTACCACTGCTGCATAATGCTAAATACAAACTAACAGTGTCTTTTATAATTAAGTCCATTAATAGTTGACTTCCCTGCATTTACAGGAATATGAACAAAATTGCCCTGATACTACCCTCACAGGGGAAAGGTTTTTGTCTCTTTTCAGACAGTCTGTCTACAAATACCATCCTGCCGTAAGTGAAGTTGCAAGTACATTTGTCTGAAACTATGTAATGGCAGTATCATTTAAAATACCAGATTTTGCCTAGATTCACTATTATTATTTCTAATCGGAAGAGTCCTCCTCTGCAGAGGACAGAGAAGTTTAATTTCAGTCAATACATCTGCGCCATTTGAAATCAATATCTATAGAAGATGTATTAAACTTCACTTGAAAAATGCCCATAAATAGATCCAATTATCAGATTAATTTTTTTTATATATTCATGAAATAGGAATAGTCATTGTCAAGATAACCCAAGATAAACAATCCATTAAATGAATGAATGATTTGTCTAGTAGCTGGAAAGATTTAATCTTTAGAGTATGGGAAATCTATAAAAGCTGTGAAGTCAACAATATACACTGACCACAAAAATTCATTATTTTTAGGCAGACAGCTATTCCAGAAACTAAGAAGCCTCCATACAAGCACTCCAGTTCACTTTATAAACAAAAATTAACATAAGCTTGAGATGTTCATGATGTCCCTAAACTGCGCTTTAGAATGGGAGATAAAGTAACTGGCTACAAAAAACTAATGATCCCTAGTTTTGAAATGGCCAATGTATGATGCCTGAATTTCTTGGGGGGTGGGTGAAATCCTCTACTTTTAGACTGTTAGTTTTGCTTTTCTAGTGTTTTGTGACAAAAGCGTTGGGCTGGTAACAATAGTGCCTGTAACGATAGCACAGAACACAAGCCAGGAGCTACAGCTGCTGTTATTTGTCCTCTCAACAATATAGTCCTAAATCCACCAGTCAGTATAGATGCATCTCTACAGCAAGACTTTCCTCATTTCTCTAGTTTAGCGGAGCTGCATTATAAATATTTTTTACCAATGTCAAAGAGAGAGAGAAAGGAATGAGATTTTTCTTTTAGTTTCTATAAGTAATCTTGTGTCAAGTGCTACTGATAGTGCTTCATGAAATACAACTGAGCAGCACTCAGCCACCATTAGAAACATGGTTCTCAAGAAAGACACTTCATATATATGCTCACAGCTTTAAATAGTTTTAAGGCTCTCTTCACCATAAAAGAGCTGTAATGCTGCTTGCTAGGGAAGCTTTTAGAGTGACTGAAGCATGAAGACTGGGCTCTTGCATCTAAATGAGTTATTCTGTACAAGAATTATCAGCTAAATATAAGTAGTCTGTGAGCACGAGGATAAAGGGTGGGTAAGACAAGCTCTTCTCTTCTGCATAGTGCTAAACCTGATTCATTCTGGGAAAAGAGCCAGTATTTCCAATTGCACCTACCTGCAGTAAGGGCTCAAATTTGTGAGTTGCTGAGTGAGCACAACTGCCTCCGAGTCACTAAGCACAAGTGTGCTTAGCACCCTGGAAAATAAAGCCTGCTTTTAACAAGCACGGACTACCTGCAGTTCCTACTGGTTTTACTGGGAACTCCCTTAAGAAACAATGAAATCACGGGTAAAAAAAAATGGGAAAGGACATATTCTGTCCCTCTTCAGAAGCACCTAAATATGCGGCATGCACTCACACTTCAGTCACAGCCTGATTTTCACAAACATCAAGGTAATGCTTACAGCACAAGTCTGCAATGCCATATTAAATTCTCCAAAGATCACAGATATTTCATAGTGAATTCCCGTATCCGTGACCACGTTTGAGAAGTTGGGTACTTTAAATTCATCACTATAACAACATCCCATGAAGAACATTTTATTTTAATTTAATTTAAACGGTTTTGTCCAGAAGCCTCCTCTGCCAATCGGTCTTTGCGAACTCTATGACTGGTTACTAGAAACAGTCACTGGAAATAATTGGTTAAAATCCTAAGTGAATGTCTGATACTAGTTCCCAAAGCAACAGTCTCATCTTCACACCTTGATCTACTCACTACCACGGGTGAATTAAAAAGAGAGTTAGAAATAAAACATATTCATAAATAGACCAAAGAAGAGGTGAAAGCTGGCCACTACTTGTCACCTTAGTTTTTTGATCAAATGGAATAAGCTCAGGTTGCATAAACAATGGGCTCCTCCTGATTTTACTAATTCCTTGCAAAGGCTTTTAAATACTATACATTTTGTGATGTCCCATCCTTAGGAAAAACTACTCCATGTAATGGGCTAAACTTTAGTTCATGATTTTAAGCAGACTGTATGTTCACAGTTGTTTCCAAGAGATTCATGTACCTAATGTTAGTTTGTGCTGTACTATGGATCTGGTCTCAGCAGATAAACACTTCTCAGATAAATATTTATTGCAATTACATGCATTTTAGTTGATTAGGTACCACACAGTACCAAAAAGTTATGACTTAATGAATAAATTCTATTTTTCCTCAAAAATTAACTAAATGCAGGGAGACATTTTCCTGTTCTTATTAGTGGTACAGTTTTCGTGCAATAACAGGTTTATGTATAAAAACAGTCTGCCACCAACTTGAGCTCTAGCTACATGACCTTCATACAGAGGAAGTACATATTAGGATTGTTTATGAGAAATGCAAAACTTCATCAATCAAAACATTTAAAACTAATATTTGGAGATCCTGCTGCACTAGAACTGTCTGCCTTCATAGGTAGAAGGCAGATACCACTGATGAGACCCATTCATTCAGCTCTTACTCTCTCTTACTTACATGCAAGGGGGAAGAAAAACATGGCCAAAAAAAAGTCACTCCTCAGAAGCACCCAAAATTCCAACGCTGAAAGCATATGACAAATGTCTTGAAAGGAAAATGGAGTATGAGCTCCTTACTCCCTGACTGCAGAGGTAATTGAACATACTGTGTGAAAACAGGCACTGTAATAGCCATTATTAACTCTGTATTTTAAAACATGTGAAAAATAACACAACGGCCTTATTCTATTTATGTCAAAGATAAATATTTGAGCTCATTCATATTGTTTGACCCACTCTGACACACATATATTGATACCGATATTGATCATAGCAAAAGAAGCACTAGGCATGTCTGTGTTAGAGCTCCCTTCTTGCTGCTTATAAACCTCTTTGATGCAGCCAGAGTTTTCTCTTTATAAAAAGTATTCTGCAACTAGAACAGACCTGTTTTATACAGAATTTGTTCTGCAAGACGGCACTTTCCCAAGAATCCCAGAGTATCATATGTTCTTTGTGAACAGTAACTGCATAAATACCAAAAATGCCAAAAGTATCGTCAATGAAGCACAATGGCGTGTCCACGTATAAATTGTACACATGCTTCAAATATAATTTTTTGGTAAGAATTAAGGCTTGAAAGAGTCCAACTTTTACTTTTTTAGCTATGTTGAGGCCAAACCATTGAAGAGTCCCAGTGGTGCTGGCGGTGCCTAGTACAAACCTCATGGAGTGGGTCACGCAACGCTGATGTCTGAAAGCTGGTCTGGTTCTCAGCCCTGCAAAACTCCCAGCGCTGGCTCTGCTCAGGGGGAAGCACAGGACTGCAAGAGCTCTCTCAGATCCCACCCAACCCTCGTTCTGGCTCCAGTGGTATCTCTGTCCCATTCCTTCTCTGGATACTCATTTTGGTTCACATGCACTGTAGAAAGAGAAGCGCTTTACAAGCCAAAGTTCTGTAATATTTGGACCAACGTGGCCATGGGAATAATTGGGACAAATTATTGTCCCAATAATTTGGGAAGAAAAGCTTCAAACATTAAATCTGTTCAGTACTCCGTATACCAGCTTCTTACCAGCAAATAATCTGTTTCCAACCATTCACTGAATTATGATACTTGAATTCGCATAAATGCATTCTATTATCTTCTTACAACTGCTTTGGGTGTGGTTTCAGTGATTTTAATACCATTCATACCATGGGGCATCCACACGTGTTCAGTTCGTTGCAACCTACTGCGAACCATACATCTGAGCCTTGGTTACTAACCATCTGCACACTCTTTGAAAATGTGAAATAACGTGTATTTTCTTATACAATTTTCCAGGTTGTTTCTAATAAAATGAGCTAACTGCAGACCAACGTTTTACCTTGCAGTTTTTAGGAAGACACACGTCATTCCTGCTGCTTAGCCAACACGTAGCAATTTGTGGAGATGAGGTATCTCGGATCTTTCACACAAAATACCCTTTCTCTTGTAAATTTATTTCCTTGCTAAACATTATCAGATCTCTAGCTCAATAAATTTACTCCACAATTTAATTTGAAATCAATTGTCTTTTTTAAACAATTAATTACTTGTTAAATGTAAGTTCCACAGGTTGTTTAGTTTTTGAGAAATGACCGTCTCTCAAATTCAAAAAGTCTGCTCTGGAGGGCCAAACACATACCTAATGAAGGCCTTCCCATGAGAACAGAGCTGAAATAACAGTCATTTCTACCCACAGAAATACAAGTATCAGGATTCAGCTCTCAGCAGACACATCCCTTGGTACTGAGTTCACAAGTCAGCCTGTAATGCCTGTATTTTCTATCTTCAGTACCTTGAGTGGTTCCTTTCCTAGAGACTGACAGACTGCAGATTCACAAGACAAAAATTGCCAGTGAAAACTTCAAGAACTTTTGCCAACCAAGTCTCTCATCTCCTATACACTCCTCCTGGCTTCCTCCTGCTGAATTGCTCTGCAGACAGAGCCTCCCAGCCAACAGCGTGATTCCTTCCCATTGCTTCACTGCAATCAACCCTGCTGTATAAACCACGTCGGTTACAGCTACATTGATTGCAGTGATAAAGAGATTCATTTCTTCACTCAAGCTTGTTAATGAGTCCAAGCAAGGGTTTTGAGCAATAAAAGCAGTTTTTAATTACTTTTAGAAATTGTTTTTACTCCCTGAGATTTTAATTTTTATAAATACCAAATAACCAAATAACTTAATCTCATGCTCAAGAAGAGGAAGGGTGCAAGAAAGATAATGTGAAAGGGCCCTAATATTACTTTTTGCCAGCGACTCTACTTAATGCAATGCATAGCACAGCATCAAGGCCAGAGCGTGCCAAAATTTAAATGCTAAAATAGTGTTAGCACATCAATGTGGATAAAATTGTAATATAGAAGTTGCAATTCAGACGGTATCTTTTTGAAGGATGGATGAAGGTTTTTTCTATCAGCAGCCCTGTAATTAACATCTACCTTCTGATCTTTTTTTCTCTCCAATTCCTTGAACCACTGTCTTAGAAACAAGGATGAATATAGAATCCCACTTTTTTTAAAATCTTTACATTTTAGCCAGTCAGTTGTTGTTTAGTCAGAACAGTGTTGCTGCAAATAATTCAGGATTTCTATACAGGTTCAGCTTTACTACATGAAAGAAAGACAAAACCAGTTAGAATATGTTTGTTTTTTTTTTATGGAGACATTTCAGAGCTGCACTATCAGTATTTTGATGATGTGCTGTTCCTTCCCTTGACTATGACAAGCCTTGTGCCACGGAGTACAGAATGAGGAAAAAAAAAAAAAAAAAAAAAAAGAATAAGAATCAGAGACAGCCATTTGTTTTACTGTTTAAATAGAAGTGTTTTTCCTAAGCATATCCCCCAAAACAGCCCCCCAGTCAAACAAGTGCACATTAAGTCACATTTCTCTAGGAAATAATACCCTTTGCTACTGCAGAAACATAGCAAGTACATTGCTTTTCACTTTTAAGCTTCCTAGTCAGTGACCATCAAATTTTTAAAATGCTGACTTCAGAGATAAGGGCTCATAAGCTTTTTGATTGCTTTTGGACCCGTGCTTATACTGTTCTGAATCTATCACCTTATTTACATTGGCTATTGGCCTTTCACCCGTCTCCACGACTTGCTTTCTCAGCTACGAGGGGCAGTTAACTCTACAAGAATATGAAATGCCAAGTTATCTCAATTTCACAAACCATCCAGACAGAAAAAAGCATTATATACACCTTGTTGGTTAGAAACCCGTGGCAGAGGTTAAGGACAAACTTTTCAAAGCATGCTCTCTAGTTCTGGGATTCCAACAGGAGAGAGCAAGCTGTTTGGTGCATATAAATGAGTAATGCTTCTAGTTGAAATTACAAGTGCTCAGAAACCTCAAACTGGGTTCACAAAAACACAGAACTGCAAAACAAGAGGTTACTTACAACCTGTTTGTCTCACAGGCTTAAGGAGGTTGCTTAGACACAAGTCAAGAATGGAAAACAGAACCTCAGATGTTCATTTCTACGATTTTACACCAAATCACTGGGACAACAAAGGCAGGCGGAATTCACAGAAACAGATCCACAGCAGGATGTAAAACTTCAGTAAAGAATCTGTTTCAGTTCCTTTGCAAAGCTGTTGTGTACAAGCAAGGTGAGACACGCATGGCTATGCTGCTTCCTCCTCTTCTCTTTGGAGATACCACCTGGCAGAAGAGGTGGCAACACTGGGCAAAACCCCTGAGGGCTGCTTTGACTTGTGCTAAGATCCAGCAAAGATCCCTTTTGCATGATCCCTGCAGATCCCTGCAGCTACTTTCAGTCTCCTGAGTGGGATTTAACTTAGAGTGACATATCTCAACACCACAACCCTACTCTCTCACTTTTTTTTTTTAAGAAAAAACCACATGGCAATAAAAATGCACACCTTCCTTTCCCATCCCTCTTCTCCACCTTGGGGGGTAAACCAAACATAAAAGGCAAGTGACAGGGTTACAAATTTGCTCCTTTGCTTTGCCAAGCTTAAAATCCTTCAGAAATTCCTTAATTTCATTTTTATCCCCATTTTAGCCATACGCTATTTACATGCCAGATGGGTTTTCCCCAAGCTCTCACACCACTAAGAAAACTGCAGCATTTTTTTGTTAATTTATCACTGTATTAAAATATAAGAAGTGAACCATACATAGATAAAATGAATTACAGGTATACCTCCCATACATTCTGTACAACACGCTAAGCAAAAGCTGTGTTGTGTTAACTGTCAAGCTGAGAAATAGCTGACATTTGTTATTTTAATTAATAGTTTACTTTGCTGAAATAAGCTTCTATGAGAAGCTATGACTTTTATTAAATCTTCACTACAGCATTATTTTCACAGATTGGGAGGCAAAAACTAATTTTCAAAACCGCTTCGCCCTACAAGGTCACCGCCAACAGCTTGAATGCACATGTCAAGGAGACATCTGCTTCAGAGATACCAATCTATGTTAAATGTGCATTATTTCAAAAATTTAAGATACTTTTCATTGCAAAAAAAATGATTATTCAGTAATCATGTAGTTTTTAAGTGGTGTTTAGTAGTAAAAAATTTTATCCCCTGTGGATGTTTTTAATATTTCGTAACTGCCACCCTGAATTCTGAGACCTCAGCATTTGCTTTAGAAATCACACCATACCCATAGATGGATTCAGACAGACAAGCTGGCACTGATGGAAATCACTGTACAATTACAGGGTAAGTTTATACATTTTCTTTGCCCAAATATTTTGAGGTTATTGATGAGACCAGAAAATTTCTCATTTCTCTTTTCTCTGAAAAAGATTTCTCTCTGAAAAGA
Source organism: Scolopax mira (assembly GCA_004320125.1). Taxonomy (NCBI): domain Eukaryota; kingdom Metazoa; phylum Chordata; class Aves; order Charadriiformes; family Scolopacidae; genus Scolopax; species Scolopax mira. The sequence continues at coordinate 83,361 of BJBW01005317.1, read as the reverse complement.
GAAATCTTATTTTCAGCTAGGCAAATTTATTCCGTTTCAAACCAAGGCAAGTACTCTTGACAGAAGTGAAAACTTCTTGGTACACTGACCCAGTGCTTCTCTGGATGTAGCTCTTAAGTTAGCAGTTTCACAGGTGGTACTGACACTGATTTCAAAAGAGCTTCATGTGTAAAGAAGACACGATGCTTTGGAGAGACAGACCTTTTCTTCTGATTCATGATCCACTTGAAGACTGTAGAGCTGGGTACTGTAAAAAACAGCACAATCTTTTTCTTTTTTTTTTTTTATGTCAACCTATGAAGATCAATGCATCACTTGATTTCTATGAATTATATTTCACTTAACTTTTTCTTTATTGAGGTCTAGCTTTATAATGAATAAAACTTGTGCCCTCAGGATTGATCTGTTGCTTCATATTAATGGAAAGATTCCCATTCCCTTCAAGCTAGAAATAAGAAGACCAAATTTTATGACCATGTAGAGTAACTGTGGGCAGGTAATAGCTCACTCTGCCTCCACTCTGAAGTGATTAAAAGTTCCATTTTTTTTTTTTATTTGTTGGAATATATATATTATGATTTAAATTGTAGTAGATGGAAAGTTCTGATACTTAGATATTTTTATTTTTTGAAGAAAGGAGGAATTTTTCTGTTGCTCAAAACTGTAGTAATAAAGATGCTACAGCCAATTTTGGTCTTAATGATCCAAGAGCCACACACATTACAGAGAGAAAGAAAACAATTATTAGATAGGTATTGGAAAAATGGACTGGGCTTTGGGCTAAAAACCTCTCATCAGGGCATATGCATAAGAGAAAGAAGTATACATTTGCTTGAATATAGATTCTCTTAAAGGTATATACAAAAGATTGTTCCTTTCATGTTTTCCCTCACGGGGAACAAATTCTGCTACTCCTGTAGGTTCTCATCTCCCATGGTCCTCAGTATTTTGTCACTAACCCAATGGACTCTCAGCAGCCTCAGGTAGCCAGATCCAGTACATCTGTGTTTACACTTTCTTCACTTTATACCTGTTTCTCTTTCACATTCCATAAGAACAACTTTCAAAATCCTCTAGGTATCAAAACCTTTAGTTTCATAATGCACCTTTCAATAAAAAGGGGTCTTTTGCAGCAGGTATTACCCAATTCCCCTTTCTGGGGAAACTCTGGATTTAAGAAGCAAGCCAGATGTTGCAAATTGCAAGGCTGACCTGTAACTGTGTGTCTCCACATGGCTTCTGTAGCATCCCCGTTGCACACAGTGATGGATGAACTGCCCTGGTGACAGGTCTGATTCCGGTTCTGCAGGAGTCAGCTATACCTCAGGCCTGAACCTGCTGCAGCTGAATCGAGTATTTGCTGAGCCCGAGGCCATAACCTCCTGCTGCTGCTGCCTTCATCTTTTATTTGATAACTGCCTGATGCCACCTCTCTACCCCACACCATACAGCAACTGGGACCAGATAGTCTCCACCACACAGAAAAAAACATTCCCATCGCAGCTCAAATGGAACAACTTTTAATTCAATTATCTCTAGAAAGGTGGAGAGATGAGGGTTGAAGCATATTTGGAGAGACCCAAGCGGCTAAATTACACCCACCCATGGACAATACAGCTATGGGATCTCCTTCCTGACAAAACCATGTAACAATTTCATAATTCCTCATTAGAACACTATTTATCAAATGTTGTAAATGCCGCCTGGCAGAAATGCAAAGAAGAATCTTCAGAAGAAAGCAGGGTCAAGACCAAAGACCTGCTGAACCCCAGCAACCATCTATACTGACATCATCTCCATAAAACTGCTCCAAAGCAAGTTTGCAACCCTGTTAAACTGGTGAGTGCAGAGAGTTTGAGGGAACACGAGTGTAATTCATTTTTCTAATTAGTTCCTATAATCGTCATTCTTCTATTTCCCACAAATGCCACCTATTATAACCTAAATTGTTGTGAATTGTTGTGGTTTTTTTTAAAGAATATCAGGATTCTTTTCTATTAACAAGGTCAAAAGATGTTTTATTTAAACTTCTACATTGTATTAAAATATTATCACAACTTACAAACACTGGATGTATATATTCATATGTAGTATTAAAAAGTAAAAGGATAAATAATCATGGAAAGTATAAAGATAAAATGAAACTTTCAGTCACTTGTATCAACTACAGATCTAAATTTGGAATTTGAGATGGAGTTTAAATAAAAGGAGAAAAAGGAGTTTATAAGGCAGAGAAACAGTTACTTCGGTATTTTATCCTTGGTCAGGTCAGTGAACAACAATATATATATATATTGCCTATTAACACCTGCCAATAACAACAACAAAAAAAAAGATTATACAAAGAATTTTTATATGCTATTTAAAAAATATTATTGAAGTTGTGTCATTTTGTATCGTTTGGAAGTTTATTTTCATTTCCTGGCAGTTTATGAAAACTTTAACTATACATCAATGCTAAGCAATACTCCCAAATATTGGAAAACAAATATTAGAAAAAAGCACTAAAGGGACAGGTAAATCTAACAGCAAACCATTCTGATATTTTCTTTTAACTTATTTTTTTTTCTATAATTGCTATGTACTTTCCAATAGGATAAAAGGCAATATAGAACATATAACCTTTTACATATCGAAAGCCAATCACCTTTTAAGCTTTCCTAAGAGGCAGCAGAGTGGTAACTACCACATATATAGATAAAAGTAGATGCTTACAAGGTAACATTCAAACTGAATGCAGAGAAACATGCAGCACTTGAATGGTTATCTCATGTATTTTTAAAGAAAAAATATTTACTGGTTTCGTTTTCTCCAGTTCTATCATCAATAATGCAACTCTGTTTTGTTTACATATTCCTTACAAGTCACCTGGGCTTTATTCTCCTTCCTGTCTCCTCTCCACCCTACATTTCTAAGCTCATTTGTTTTGAAAAAAACACCATAATATTAGGATCTTCTACGGCTGAGAACTATTAGGATGAAATCTAACAGATATTAAACATAGGGAAGTTGTTAAAAATGTGCTAACACAAGTGAAATCCAAAAAAACTAAGGTGTGTGAGAAGCATATGAAATTTCTTTACGCATGTCCTTCAAAAAAGTTTAATACATAGTCAGGTCACATTACTGCACATCAAATTCTCTAGGTCTCTAGCTGCCAGTAGCAATTATCTGTAAGAGAACATATTTTCCCTCGTGACTAGCTATCGGGAATTTTTGAGTATACCTAAGCATAGCCTTGAGCAAAACTCCTACGGGGCATATTTGGAATAGAGTATTTCATTTGGATGAAATATTACAGTTTCTGTGCAATATGTCCATCTATATATTTATACATCTGTTTCAACATATTGATCTGTTTATCTGTTGATTTTAATTACATGAAATAGCTGTATTAAAATGTACATAGTTCTGAACGTATATATTTCTCTGCAGAGCTTTAAGAAGCCCGGTTCCGTGGTTCCTGAGGCTGCCATCTGTGACAGTGCATCCCGTACCGATGGTTCCCACCAGTTTCCCCAGTCCTGCGGGGCTGCTGGACCCTGGGGCTTGGTTCTGGGGCTGCATCGCTGCACCCCTCACCTGTTACAAACACCCCCAGCTCTATGTCAGCTAATGGTAATGGGACATCCTAGTGCTTGTTACGGCATGACCAATGACCATATATGCCACCAGGGGCAGGGGGAGAAACCACACCAAAACAAAAAGGGTGGAGCCTTTAAGGAAAAGGAGCAAATTACATTACCGTGGAGGAAATACAAAAATCCTATAACTGATCATCTTTAAAAATGTATAAGGCAAGCCAGTTTGCTAAGGGACTTTAAACAGTGCCTGCTGTGGTGGTTTACAACCTCTGCATCAAGTTTGCTACCACGGGTTTTCAAAACATTTTCTAGTTTCACGATGCTCTAAACAGAAGGGTATTTTTAAGTTTTCTAGAAACACAGTGCCGATAAAAAGGGCAGGAAAAGAAAATTGTGTAGATGGATGATAATGGTCCCACAGTGTACAGAACCACTGGACTCTGATAATAAGAAACACAATGCAAATGTGTACTAAGCCTACTAATGAACGAGATGAATTTAATTTCTATCTTGTGAACACAGGTGCAACCACCTGCTTTCAAATGTTGGTTTCATTATGAAATGGTCTGGGTTTCAACTGTACATTAACTATAAAGAACAATTACTTGGTCTCATACTACACCCTCTGAAGCCTACAACAATCTTTCTATTGATCTTAGAGGCAGTCAGATCAAATCCTTTACATTTATGTATAATATATGTGTATTTATTGTATAACCACATTTAAATGTATGACAATATAGCTGTAAAAATTAAGAAATTATTATCCATCTAGAGAGAGAGCAAGCTTTATCAAGAGGCTCATATTCTATGAGCAATAGACAATCACTAATTTTCATCAACACAGTAGTTCAAATAAATGCAAGAGCAAGCAGAGCAGAGACTCTTAGCTTTTATATCCACTTCTATTACTGCAAAAGAAAACAGCATTACAACTTTGACAGATTAAATATTCCATGAGTCTTTATAGCCCTGGCAGAACAAGAGCTGATGCTTTCTAGTGTTCAAATGACCACAAAACGTATGGGAAAGCAAAAAAGCATAAACTCCCATCTCTCAATAATACATTGGCAATCTTAAATGGTGTTCTTCTTTCCTGGATTCTTCCAAATCTATCCTGTTTCTCTGACTGGATTTCTGTCCCGTCTTTCCACATATTACAGCTAATTAGTGCCCCCTGATGAGAAACAGTCCACCAATGGAAAAAGCAGTTGGATAAGATCTACATTAACAAATGTAGTTCATTTAATATCATTTGTACTGCTGCATTATTAATAATACATAATTACCCTGTGCAGGCTGCAAGGGGGAAGAATAAAATCATTCATTAATTTCTTGGCCTTTACAAAAGGAGTAGTGTATTTGCCAGGAAAAAAAAAATATTGGACTTATAGACTGCCATTCATCAGTTTTGCATGCCACATTAAAATATTAACTTTTTTGCTATATTTAAATGAGATCCTTACACTAGCCCAAGATATGGTGTGCCATACCACCACTGCAACCCAAAGTGGTTATTCTGAAAGCACTGAACAAAGAAGCATGACAGCCAACTAGCTGAAAGTTGAGATTTCCAGACAGCTACTGAAGGAAGTTTGCAATGCATACAAATTCCAGGCCCAAAAAACATACAGAATTTCGCATGACCTTCACTGGGCTATATTTGTCCTACAATCTATTACTTATCTAATAATCTATTTAGTCCTTTTTTCATTTACATGTATAAATTGTTCCATACTTTGCATACTACAAGAAGCAAATACAGACCTGCCTTATTTTTGTCCTCCCTCTTATGTCCAAATCAGCACAATAACATTTTCCACCAGTTACAGCATGCTATAAGAGCCTGCAATAAGAGCTGAACTGCAGCTAAAAGTACCTTTTATAATACAGGATAAAGTCATCCAAACGTCAGTCAAAATCTGTTCTTCTCACTCCATTAATAGTCTCCGTGTTGTTACGCATGTTTTGCTTGAAGAACTGATAGTTTTGACTTTTTGATCCTTGTTGTGATGTTATCAGACATACCCAGCTATTCTGCATAATGACCTTTTCTAGAACTCTTATGTTCTTAAATAAAAATAAAAAAGAGAGAACGAGAGAGCATATGTTCACATGCCCAAACCCAGAACTATGTTTCTGTATTTTTCCTGGAAGCAAGAGTCTGGTTGTCTACTAATGCTATGAGTGTGACACAGGCCTGCATGGACTAGAGGAGGAAGGTTCACATCTCTAAAGCTCTTTCCCTCTGACCAGGATTGGGACACATGAGGCAAGGGACACACAAAGCATATGACTTTCAAGATTTTGGATCACAATCTGACCTGCTCTCAGAAATGCTTATCTTGGCTAAGACAGCACCTTAGAAATTTTGGGGAGTATTCCTAGTGCTTTCTACATAGTTCCTACAATAGATTGTGATTTAAAGACATGATTCAGCTGGGTCAAAGCAATCTTCTGCAGAATACCGTGTTCATATTTAGAAAGGGCACTGCTGCAGCTGCTAGATGGGAAGAGCAGTCTCCAGATTTTGGCACAATCAGGACACACCAGCTCACCTGTGTTCACCTCAGGAACATAAACAAAAGTACAAAAAATTACCACTGGATCAAAACACAGTGGTATGGTGGCACTGAAACAAAGCAAGTAAGAAGAAGAAAATATGACAAGGAAAAAGTGAATTTTTCTCATATAAGGTAACAGGTGAGAGGATCTTGAAATGAAAACGGAGGTATAAAAATGTAAGAAGAGAAAAATGTTTTTAAAAAATCAAATATAAATTGTGCATGTAAAAGACAAAAATATTAGCTATAAAACAAAATCATATTTAAAAAATCAAGAAAGAGAAGAGTAAAATGAACGCATGAGACAGAAAGAGTATGATGGGTATCACTAAAATCAGATATATTCCAGTACAAGACAGGCTGAATAATAGGTTGTGTTCGGAAGGCAGAGCTGAGCTCATCTTAAGGAAAGGGGTAAAAATCTCATTCTGTATGAATTGAATTAAGGTACCTCCATGATGGAGTGTGTGGGAGAAGGACCCAGCCTGATTAAAGATGATCAACGGGGGAAAAAAAACTTGCAATGAATAGCTGCTTGTCCCACTGAGGTAAGCACAGAAAATAACAGGAGTCATTGGGTCTGCACTCCTGTAAGGGAGGGAATAATTTGGATTCAAATTGTTAAATGTTACAGAGTATTTAGCAGAATGCTTAGAAACACACTGCCAAGGAAAACGTTGCAGTGAAGTTTCTATATAAAGGGATGACCTAACTGCAGACAGAAGGTCACCTAAACTATTTCTATCATTTGGTACAAGCCTGAGGGGAAAAAAACCAAAACCCAAACCTCTAATATTTTACTATAGCAGAAGGAAGTGTAGGGGTCATGCTTTACACTGAGAAGTCAGGACACAGCTCTCCTCAGGTCCCCAGTTGGAAACAAGACATGCAGAAGAGAAGACCACATAGCAACAGCAAAGAGTCAGATCCATCTGGACCCAGCAAAAGTTACACAGCTAAAATTGTAATGCTTAGAGACAAACTTAAAGTCAACAGCCTTCTGTTTGACAGTGCTGAGATGGGAAAATTAACCCACTTTCTGGAGATACTGCAGACCATTGAGACACCTGCATCCTTTTCAAGGTTTCTCCATCACCCCTCTGGAAAAAATTAAAGCCCAAAAGCCCCAAAGGCTCTAACTGGATATCTCTAACAGAGAGATATCCAACAAGAAAACTGTGCAAGAAACTAGAGAATCCTTTTAAAGGACATAAAGATAGATTTCCTAAAGACGAATGCAGTGAAGCAGAGTAAGAAAGACTAACTCAAAGTCTGGAGCATAAAATGCATTCCAGAAAGATCTGAAGTGTTTGGAAACAAGTACTTTTTCATTTGACTTCTCAAGCTACTTTAATTCTATGAAGTATGAGTGATCTTAAAGATTTCAAGTGACTATTGTTATAGAGAAAATAATCTTAACTAACATATGATCAGATAAGACTTCCAGACAGGACTTCTAGGATTTTTCAGATTACAGTGTGTTTTGCAATGGTCTTTTCTTTTTTCCCGAGAGCTAAAATATTAAGACATGTTCCTCAACTTTTTTCACACAAAGCTACACAGTGATGTGTGTGCCTATAGCTCCACTTTAAAGAAACCATATGGTCTTAAATCTCTAAAATAAGAATACTCTACATGCAAAGCCTATGAATCCTGAATTATTTGAATGCCATTACCTGACCAGTATAACAAATGAAACGGTTATATTTTATTAAATACTGTAGGAAACAGCGGTGCGTGTTTCATCCTTAAGTTTGAGAAGTCACAACATGTTATTATTCCCAAGTATTTTCTCAAACTTTATTGTTAAATATAGTCTAAATACATTCAATATAAATAATATCTATTTAAATATATAAAAACAATATGCTTCTGTATAAATAATGCAATTCTGAAAGACCAGAACAGGCTTTTAACACCTTTTAAGTCATACAATACAACTGAACCAAAGGTTAACAGCAACTTTATCCTACGCAGTGTCTGGTGCCAACAAGTCCTAGTTTCACAATATTTACTACAGGATGTCACACTGAAGATACATCACCATATAAAATAGATCGTAACAAATAGGAAAAGCTAGAAAACAAGACAACTAACATAAAATGAAGGAAACCCAACACACAACAATATACATTAACTCAACAATCAGTCTGAATCCCCTCAATATAAATGTCCCATAACTAATCCATCAGCATTTAATGACTTGAGTAAAAGCTGTGAGAAGAGAGGCCAGACAGTACCATCACCAGGTAAGCTGCTCACTCTCAACAAGCAGAGATTCCAGGCAACAGAGGCTCTTTTTCCTCACTGGGAGAAAAAAAGATCTCTAACACAGCTGCATATTCCTCCCCATTTTCTTTCAAGGGTTGGTGACCTTCATTCTACTCAACCCAGTTACTGTAGATGATGATCAGGAATTCTTGGAGAGAGGAAACTCACAGGATAAATTTAGAGAAGCTGAACATATCTTATTTTTATCTACTTGATTAAATATTCCAGAAGAATATTCAAAGGCTAAAACTTTGAAATTATTATCTACTCCCTAATTATCAGAGATGTTCTGGAAGTAATTCAGAGCAAGAAGAAAAAAAAAATAAATAAAAGAAGGTCACTACAATCCAGGAGTTTTCTCCAGCTCCCTTAATCAAGAAAAGATGGAAAGAGAATGCCAGAAGTTATTCAGCATTTTTTTCATTCTCACACTCTTCTCATAATAATCTTTTCAAAATCATTAGGGAGTTTGGGGTTGGGTTGGTTTTTTTTAAGATTTCTACCATGTTTAGGTTCAGACAAGTTGAGAGAACTGAGGATCAGAGATCACATGGCAGCTTATGATTCAGAAGCTCTTGAAAAATTTGGTCTGTCTATTTCTGCAAACAATATACTAGCATTCAGACCTTGACACAGGCAGTTTTAATGAAGAAATATTAAACACAAGCTCCATTACATGAGCAACATCTCTTTTCCACATTTCTCCTTCAGGTAAGGCTGAGCACCGGTACTACATCCCACCTCACTGCTCAGCTCCTGCTTCTGTGTCAAAAGACACAGAGATTGACAGCATGCCTATATTGATCAGATTTTTGGCAATCTCTGCTGACCTCTCAGGAGTGACTATCGTACAGTCCTGCGTGCCAATGAACTACTCTCTCCACTAAGAAGCATAATTTGTTTCCCTCGTTAGAGCTGTTGTTAGCAATATGCACCAGCAGCATCACACTGATGAAGACGCTGCAGGGAGTAATGTACCAAAACACCCCACGTGGATGTGCAGAGTATGGATTTGCTGACACCACAATCATGGTCTCTGAGCTACCATCTATAAGATTCTCTAATTCCTGTTTTTGGGTTTTTTTTGACTGAAAATGCTTTAGACTGAAATGAAGTCAAAATCATTTTTGACTGAAATGACTTTTTGTTCTTCTTAAACCAGAAGGAAGAAAAGGAATGCAAGATCTAAAATTGCATTAATAAAATTAAGTCCCCTAACACATACTGCAAAGCATTCACACCATGAAGTCGATGCTTTTGTACATTTGGTCATGTTTTTTAATTTGTGCATTAGCCAACTGGGATAACAGTATTTTAATGCCGTTAAAGTGAAAACATATTTTTTACTCAAAATTTTTAAAGCTGTCACATGTCTGAAACATAAATGAGACTCAGACAATCCATTTTCCTTTCCTCCCTACCGAATGCAGGCTCGGGGCTTTGTGCTCCATCTGCCTCCAGCAGCTCTGTGCTCCTCCTCTCCTGGCTCGTCAACACCTGTGAACAGCGAGCTTCCTACTAGCTACAGCTTCAGACCATTCTATCCTATTAAAATACAATATCATTTCACCAGGCAAGCTCTTACATGGAAATATTTAAACCATAGGGGTTTTTTTTTTAATAGAGGAGGCCAAAAATTCACTAAAGTTTGCATATAATGAAAATATTTCAACAGGTGAAGCATAACAATACGATATTAAGTATAATATTGGTGACATTTCACAGATCTTGTTAGAAATTAGGGAGCAGGCTTTATTTGAACTTTGTTGCCCTTATATTAGATTTCTTTTTTAGAATTAATTTATTTCCTTGTAGTTCTCATTATGTTTTTATTGCATTCACGGAATAGTGGAGCATTTCTCTAACCAATTTAACACCTGTAAATTCCCATGGCTGCTAATGAAAGACTGTGTAGACTACCAGATAAATTTCTAATTCATATTTCAAAGGTTGTGAGTTCAAATCCTATTGAGGTTGTATTTATTAATGTTTCTATTAACTCCTTTCCATCTCTGAAGTTATAGATTTAATTAATACTTTCAGTTTTTCTAAAGAAAGAAAACACATCTGCTCCACAACGTCACAAAAAGATGGGACAAGGAAGGAGAAGGAAACAAACTTAGTAAAAGGACAGGTGAAATTTCTCACTTTTCAAAGGGATAATGCCATTCTTGCAGTGAAAGGCCTAAATCAATGAATGACGATACAACTGGAATCCTTTAAGTAGAAATAAATTCTAATGTATATGAAACAGTGAAAATCCATAGTTTTTTCCGTATAACACAACTGCACTGGCTGAAGCTTTGGCTTCCATTCATTTCTAACACACTCCTTTGCTTACTGTATTTATCATTTAACCTCCTACTGCTTCAGTTTATTCATCTGTAAAATGGATGCAATACTTATTGACCTCCTAGTTTGCTAATCCTTAATTCTTTGCACATCTACAGATATTTCCATTAGAATTTTAAAGCTAATAAATTAAATGCAACTCCAATGGGATTTTGTCAGATTTAATTCATTAGTTATGAGATTCTTATTGGAACAGCTATAGATGTTCAAAGGATTAATTATAGCTAAAAAACAAGCTCTTAGAAAACTATTAGCTATATCAAAAAGAATGTATCTCTGGAAATAACCCTAACCAGTAAGACCAAGAAACCTCTAATATTGCCCTTGACTGACATAACTTTAAATGAAGCAGCATTCTGGAACAATGCTCTAATTTATGCTGATACAGTATCTACATCTGCTATCAGAAATAATTATGCAAAGGGTTTGAGGATTTTTTTCCTATATTATTTTGCATATTAGATAACATCTGAGAAGCTGTATTTTGTGCAGCCACTAAGGAAAATAATTTGAGTGGTGTACAAATACACAATACTTGATTAGCAAGCAGGACGCTAGATTCCCTGCTTATTTCTTGAATGATAATTACTTTTTTTTGAAAACGCATAATTTTCTCAGAGTAACATCATGTTTTCCACCTGTATTTGCAATTTACAAGTATTCACTGTAGTCTTACCTTGACCTCCAAGTCATAAGGCTAAAAAAGTGGGTTGTTATCTTCATTCATTTCTTTAGTTTATTTTGCTTCTCCATCACTTCTTAATGAGTTTATAGTGTATATTTCTAATTAATGCACAACAGTCTATTGAAATTTAAAAGAATCTATCTGGACCCATAAATTTATACCTATAATTTACCTGGTTCAAAAATCCCATCAAAATAAATCCACAAACAACACTTACAGAAATTTTTGAGTCAATCTAAATCCACATTTTAATACATTTGAGAAAAAGTGAACACATAAGTATCAGAAACACCTTAAAATGCAGCTTGTTCTCTCATTTGGCTTCCTCCTTAAATCCATGTAAAACTGCTCAGGCACATTAAGCTCTGGTTCAGAAACAAAAATAGCTATTTTCCAAAATATACTATGATAGCACGAGCCACCAAAAATCCCAAGGCCAATGGTCTCTGGTGGAAAGGCTTGTGAGCAGCACACCATAACTGACAGTACACATACATCCTGATTCACAGGAGCCACCGTACAAGGTCAGAAACTTTTTCACCAACTTTTTGCATTAATTTGAACCCTGCTTTACATTGTGCCTCACGTTTGGGCCACATTTATACCCTTAGCCCAATGACAGCTGCAGACTCTAGTTTCCCTGCCAGAATTTGCTTTCAAAAAGACTGACTGACAAGATCCTCTTTGTTCATTTTCTCGGAAGAAAAAAAATATATATATATCTGAGGGTCATGCTCTTGGTATTTTCAGAGCTCAAAAAACTCCAGAGACTTAAAGGAGACAGAGCTGACTTCTCACTGTTGATCACAAACTCCATCGCAAGGAGAAAGAAGATTGAGGCCTTGATGTAGACTGTCAAGATTTATACCGAGGGGGGCTGCCTTCAAAAGAAGGCTGTGGATAAATAAAAAGCCAGATACCAGGCTCTTCAGACAGAGTGTTAGAATCAAGGTGCATGGGCTGAGGAGCCCCATCAATAGCATTTCTGCAACAACAACCTGCCAAGAAAACTAAGAAGGCTCTGAAAAATGAGTGAACCGGGAATGGGAGAAAGTTTTTTTATCCATATGGTAACAACATTCACATGGCTCCTAGTAGCACACAAGAAGTAGTAATGTACTTGAGAGGAAATAATTTTAAAATATATTGTCTCCAAATTCTTGTGATTCATAGTAGCTTATAAAACCCTTAGGGCCAAATACCGTAGTCCCTCCTCAGCCCTCATTCAAGGAAAATCTGCTCAAAATCAATAGAAGTTTGCTTATATAAGGAAAAAGTGAAAACTAAGAATAAAATAGGGCTATGATTCACACTATGCATGAAAATTATTTTGGTTGTTCACACATGCAGACTATACATCATAATAAAAAGATGCTGTTCAACTGATGACCTAGTTTTCAAAATCCATACGCATTTATTAATGGAGCTGAACACAACCTTCAGAACACCTGCACTACAGCCTGGTCCATTCTGATAACTGTTCCAAAAGCTTCAGCCCCCTACATTGCACGAGCTTTCTTCTTCACATGATTAGGTAGAAATATTTTGAGAAAAGACTATATATGATTTGGATGGGAAACGCTCTAATTTTCTTATGGTGCATCTGCATAAAAATAACAGTCCTATCCATTTTTATTATTTTACCTTCTAATAACAGAATCTGGGATTTATTTTGGAAGTTTGGAGTGCTTCAGAATAATTCATCTCTCACAAAAAACATTATCATGCCAAATATTTAGCTATTATGCGGGTCATGTTTAATTCATTTTACTAAGTAAGAATGTTATTAGTACAGACGCTTATGAAAATAAGTAGGATTGTTTTATTATTTGTAAATAATTTGTAGTGAAATTTTCCAAACAAACATGAAGAGGACAAAGACATTTCACAAAAGATGTAAATCAGGACAAATTATTATTCATACTCTTTTCTTATTTTTTTTTTTTTTAAAAAAAGCGGGGAGGGGGAGACAAAAAAACTCTGCTCAGCATCAAAGACATTGATGCTTTTAGGGTTTCCTGCATTTAATCATCTCTGTGGAGAAGAGCAAACCTGTGGTCCCCTGGATTTTAGCCAATTCTACAACCCTTCTACTCTTCTCTCATTAAATTTTCAACTTCCTTAATTCATCTTAACCTATTCTTCACACTGCTATTAAGTTCCTGTTTTAGACTGTGAAATCCAGGTAACATCATACAATAAACTCAAACCATCCAAGTTTTAGCAGTACATGTACTACTGCTTTTTCTCTTCAGTTATTCCCTTTTATTTTGTATTCATTCTCTACTCCACCCCTTCATCACAACTTTTTTTCTTAGACACACCTCTCCGCTCAACCACTTTCATGCTTTTAACTCCCTTATGCTCTCAGTTTCTCCTGCCAGCAGGTCTTTTTTCCAAACTGTTTCATGATACTTAAGGCTCTTCTTCCCCCTCACTTCTACCATCTTGTCTCTTTTCTGCTTTCTGTTCCTAATAGTCTTTACGTCTCAATCACTCATTCGCATTCAACTCCGCACATTCGGGAATTTTCCTTTTTCCTCCCTCCTTATCTTTCCTTCACAATACCTATTCTTTCTCCTGAACCTTCATCCCTCTCCTGCTGCGAAAATGAATTTTTCTCACCCTCTCTCTTCAAGATGTATTCTGAAGACAAAGCAAGATTTCTCAGCCGCTTCTTTAGTGACACATTAGTGCATCTCCCCCTCTTACTATGCAATAGAACAGCCTGTGTGTGCATAATGGGGTGTCTATTCTAGCAGATTGCAAGGATGGTGGGTGTTAAAATGCATATATGTGTGTGTATGTGCACGTTGGTACGTGTGGGTGCGCATATAGATGCCAATTGCCAGCTACACTCCTAGACTCCATGAATGACTGCAACATGCACCAGAATTTTATCGTTATTAAATTCTACTTCCAAACCATACTGTAAAAATATTTTGCCTTAAGCAAATTAAAGGAGATACAGAAGCTTAGTATGAAATAGGAAATGTCTCCACCTGATATTTTTGAATCTGTTAGAGAGTCTGAACGCAAACTAGAACATGAGGACAGTACAAGTGACAGGATGGTTATATTTTTAAATGAAAAAAAAAATTCAAAACTGCTGTCTCATAATATGACATTCAAAGGAACAAGGGAGCCTGCTACTGGTTAGAGAAGTACCTGCCTGTTGACATGGGGCAGCTACAAGCACAGGGGACAGGAATCCAAGGTGCAGATGGAGTAACAGAGGGAAGAATATCCAGCTGAGGCAAGGACAAGCACGTAAACATGTAAAACTTGAACCCAAGTCAATCCCCAAACTGAGGAGCTTTGATGGGTCTGAAAATGGCATGTGTTCTCTTTCAATGAACAAACCATATTTTAAAAATTTGTCTCTTTCCTGGAACCAGAAATGGAGATCATCATACACATACAACTTAATTTGACAGTTCTAACACACAACCATGAAAAAAACTTTGTTCCATGAAGTGAACTGTAACGAGGAAGCAATGTCTCACATCATTTTCTAGATTCCTGAAGCCCATTTAGAAATTGCAAACACACAAACAATATCATTTTTACAAATTAAATGTAAACTACTGATATATCTGCTTTTCAGAAAGCTATTTTTTTCACATAATTTCTTCACTGTGAAGCACCATGACTAAGGAGACTATGCCTGCTGCTAACCTCTTGCCTCCAAATTTTGCTATTGCCTCTTTATCCTTCTTTTACACCTACTATTTTCCAGTATGGACTGATAACTCAGAGGTCATGCTAATCTTCATCTATCAAGCCAACTGTATTTTATCTGAGTTACCAATAAGAGAGGCACTTGAGTGCTACTGCTCTTCTCAAAGAAGTACCTGGATGGTTCTCTGCATGTATAAGAGGTTGAATTTCCCATTCAGTAAAAAACAAGAGTACACAGAGTATTTCTTTTTTCAAATGTAATATAAGACAGGCTACTTCATCATATATTAGCCCAGTGATATGTTGTTAACCACTAGTCATGAACTGTCATCCTTTTGTTCCTCAAGAGCTTGCCAAAGAGAGTTCACTTCTCCATGTATCCTAATTAAAAAAAAAAAAAAAAAGTAAAACATTCACCCTTCAAACACTCTGAGATTTAGAGGCCATTAGGCAAATGCATTAAGAGAGCAAAAATAGTTTTACAGTTAAGATACACTCAAGCAAACCAATTATAATCTGCACCCCAAAATCATGAAAAATCATTTAATCTCTTATGTGTCTCATTTAGAAGCACTTTTCCCTCTTTTCTGTCTGCCTCCCCTCTTTTGTAAAACAAAAAGGATCAATGACACTCACTGCTGACACTCCTCAAGAAGGGTAAGTGTGATAACCAGAATTAAATATAAACATGGGACACTGACAGAATAATACCAGAGATAGGAATAATTTCACAAATAATCTCACATTCACTTACTCATCAGTTCTACAAACTGGAACTTCATGCTAGGCTTTCCATATTGAAATAATGTGTATTTGTTTCAAAAAGAAAAAATACTTAGATCTAAAGGTGAATGCAAACCTCTCTTTCACAAGAACTATATATATAATAGTGATAATGTTTGGTGCTACTTTTTTTCATTACTGTGGCTGCGTGCTGACTACATTCAATTTAGTCTTCTGTCACCCTACTTCAGTTCCACAGACATATAATTGTTAGTACATTTTCATCAATACTTAATTCACTTTGAAAATATAACAGTTTCTGACCACTTCTAGATAGGAATTTATTGGGTTTTTGGTTTTTATTTTCTTATCCACCATTGCTGCAATACTGAATTATTTCCAGAATTACTGTCAGATGTGTTCCTATTTTGAAATGACATCATTACACAGTGCCTTGTGACAACCAGATATGAAGAAAGAATAACTTTGCAGAAGTCACATTTCTCAATCAACACAAGTTTACAATTTTAATAGGGCTATCAGTCAGATGGACATAGAAGTGATTGTGTATTTCATAAGGTTCCAGAACTACTGTCAGCGAGGAGTTATGTGTCACACCCATACAGGAAAAACACTGGAAATATAAATTATCCTTCTGTCTTCTCTAATATATTTATACAATGACTCTATAGAGCAACATATAATGAAGAGACTTTTGACTAACAGAATAGTAGCATGCTCGGAATGTGGAAAATCATGCAGAAAAGTGTATTTTTGTCATTTTTAGCAGTAAGGAGACACCTAACTTTTCACCTGCCAGTTTTGCCAAATTTTTCAGAGCTGAACAGCAGTTGGAACCACTCAGCTGTGCTTCCTTGTTTCTTCAAGCCATCAGCAACATGTCATCATTCAAGCAGATGCAGAGGGTAGACAGTGCAATGAGCACACACAGCAGGAATTGGAATCACTCAGTAATGTCACTGCCATGGCCACTAGAAGTTACAGTGGCTCAAAGCCAGCTAGATGGTACATGTAAATGATGGAGGCATCACATCCGCGACTCTCACATACTGGGTGAAAGGCATCTTGTCAGTTTAACAAAGTTTTCCATTATGTGCATTTTGTAAGTTACTGCTACCAAGAGATGAGCGGTTACAAACACCTCTATGAAATGCAAGACTTAATATAAATGGAAGTTAATGACTACCTCAAGACTATAGGATCATAGCATGGTTAGAGTTGGAAGGGATCTTAAATATCATCTAGTTCCAACCCCACTGTTACGGGCAGGGATACCCCCCACTAGACCAAATTGCTTAAAGCCCCATCCTGGTCTTGAAAGCTTCCAGGAATGGGCCATCCACAACTTATCTGGGCAACCTGTTCCAGTGCCTCACCACACCCACAGTAAAGAACTTTTTCTAGTATCTAACCTAATTCTCCTCTCTTTCAGTTTAAAACCATTACCTCTCATCCTATCGCAACACTCCCTGATAAAGAGTCCCTCTCCAGCTCTCCTGTAGATCCCTTCTAGTACCGGAAGGTCATTATAAGGTCTGCCCAGAACCTTCTCTTCTCCAGGCTGAATATCCCCAACTCTCTCAGTCATAGTGGAGAGAGCCATTTTCATGGCCCTCTGCTGGACCCACTCCAACAGGTCCACATCCTTCTTGTTTTGAGGACTCCAGAGCTGGACACAGTACTCCAGGTCAGGTCTCATGAGAGTGGAATAGAGGGGTAGAATCCCCTCCCTTGACCTGCTGGCCACACTTCTTTTGATGCAGCCAGCAGCTGGTTTTCTGGGCTGCCAGGTCACGTTGCTGGCTCATGTTAAGCTTCTCATTCACAAACACTCCCAAAGTCCTTCTCCTCAGGGCTGCTCTCAATCCATTCTCTGCCCAACCTGTATTTGTGCCTGGGATTGCCATGTCCCAGGTGCAGGACCTTGCACTTGGCTTGGTAGCGGTTCATGAGGTTTTCACAGGCCCAAATCTCAAACCTGTCCAGGTCCCTCTGGATGACATCCATTCCCTCAAGCATGTTGACTGCAGCACACAGCTTGGTGTCATCAGCAAACTTGCTGAGGATGCACTCTATCCCACTGTCCATGTGTCCAAAATAGATGTTAAACAGCAGAGGTCCCAGTACTGACCCCTGAGGAACACCACTTGTCACTGGCTTCTATTTGGACATTAAGCCATTGACCACAGCCCTTTGAGTGCAGCATCCAGACAGTTCCTTGTCCACCACCAAGTGGTACATCCATCAGGTCACATGCACCTTCAGATTCCTTAGATGGTCTTGAACCTGATCTTCCCCTACAGTCACATCTCTTCGTTCTCATAGCCCCTGTTTCTGCCTTCTGCAACTTAGGCAGTGTGGTTAGATGAGAGACGTTATTTTTTTGATGGAAGTCCTGGCCCCTTCCAGAAAGTTCTATTGTATATTCTGTGCCTTTAAAATGGATTGCTAGCCTATGCACTGTAAAGAGTGGACAGAAAGCATTGAGTTTTCTGGAGACAGCAATCCAAACCCTGCATTACATGACAAAATTTCTAAATCATTCCTACCTGTCTAAGACTTTGATCATACCACATTCTCCACTACTGGTCTCTAGGACAACCAGCATCTCTCCTCTCTGCAGACATTACTATTTAGACTACACAGAACAAATTGACAGGACTATATACTAATATACACTAATATTGTATATACTAATGATATACAATCATTACAAAATTAAAAAACATTTTACAGATACCATGAATGGAACTAGTACAGCAGAAAAGCTTTGCCTATAAAATGCTACAGGCAGTGAAGATCCCTTGTAACTTCTGTGTTTGGCTCATCAGAGGCGTGACAGTTGGGTGCTAAATATTCCTTTATTTCATACTTGGAAAGTATTGGGGGAAAAAATTATTTGCCCTTGAAATCCATGACTGGACTGTCTGCAGGAAAAAACAATAGGGTGTGTTTAAGCAGTACTTTGGATCTGCCTGCAGAAAACTAAATGTTGTCTTTTTTAATAGAAGCAAAGGAAGTTTTTTCCTTCAGCTTTTGCTTATCTAATTTATTGTCATTAACCTTGCAGATAATAATTCTTCCATCTTCTTCTCTAATGATAGAAATGAAATAAACTCATGCCACTTCAGCACAGCTTTGAAACTTTCCCTTCTGATGTGTCATCAAAGCAGCCCTGAACAGGCTTTAAAATGAGAGGGTTAAATGAACTGCAATTCTGCAGTGCTTTCTCCTCCCACCTGTTGCATCCCCTGACCTAGAAGTGAAAAAGCCACTGCATCCCTACCTGCCAGCTCAAACTGCTCCACATGATTACTGCAGCTTTATTCAGGATGCAACAGTGGGACACAGAATGACAGAAAATAATACTGAGACAATAACAATACTAAGTGAAACTCAAAAGGAGAACAATATAATTGGGGGCAAGCTCACTGTTACCTGGACAGCCAGAACTACCTTTCTCAATAAACTCCACCGTAACTTAAATACAACAGTTACAGTCCTGACCTGGTAGCATTTCATTCTATTAAAATATCACTGTTCTTAAATTAAGCCAGAAGGACCCCAGATCTATAATTTTTCTTCCACTCAAAAGCATACTGCTGTTTTGGAAAACACCCCAATCTCCAAGGAAGATTATGAGAAATCACAATCCATTAATACTCTTCCTTAGGAGTTAATTTCATCTCTATGTAAGTCTATAAAAGGGTTCTCACATGGAGGTCAATAGAGTTGAACTAAAGCTGTGCAAAATGTTCAAAGAGCCACATGAAACTATATAAAACTCACCAGGCCTAAGGTGTGCACTAATAATTTGAACCAGCAGGGCTATGCTCTAAATTTTATTGAGCCAGAGTACCATTCATTAAAATCTGAATTGTAATTTTGAGCAATATCTGGAATTGTACACATTTCTGGAGGCTAATTATTTCACCTTTTTTTTTTTTTCCCACCCTCTCTCCCCTTTCCAGTTTGAACGCTGTGGCTGTTGCACAAAGCCACTGGTATAAGTTTCATGGTTAGACTTCTAGAAGCCTAATTGGCTCAGTGTGACCAGCATGACGCCGGCTGCAGTTAAGCAGAGAGCCTCTCTGTAGTTGACTTACATAATTCCTATTTCCAAAAAGTACAAATTCTAAAAGAAACTCTTTTAAACACTAACACATTGCGTTCCTGTCTCCTGCTGTAGCTGACCCAAAGAGAACAGCCACCCGTCACAGCTCAGTCCTTCGGCTCAGCACCAGAGGTCCGTGCTTCAGAGGGAGAGGTCTCAGGTTCACTCCCTCTGACCAAGCAATTATGTTGTTACAAACCTCTACTAGTTTCCACATCAAGTTTCACCACCTATTTGTGTAACCAGGGAGAAGGAAGTGAATCGGTGTTAACTCTTTACCTGTCTCTCCTAAAAAACCTAGAATAGGTATTCAAATTTGAAACATAAAGTATTTCTTAGAAAATTTTCCTGTCATCCTCTTCCACTATCTCACTCAGGTTTCAAACCTACAGCAAATCCAATGGCACAGAGCTAAGAAATGCTTGCTTCCAGCAACTCTTGTTAAACTCTCTACCTAAAATTGTTTGAGTATAACATACGCACTCCACTCTCCTGATTACGTGTGCAGTAGGAGCAATTTAACAGCCACAAATTGTTTACAAGAAAGGTGAGTTCCAGATTCACACATTGCAATGAAAAAAATTTGAATACAGCATCTAATTAGGGAAACTGGAGCTTCATCAATCTTCAAATAACCTGTTTGGTTATAGCATTTGCATAAATAGATGTATAAAAAAAACAGCAGTAGAAGAAGTAACTCCTTACATACAAAAAAATAAAATTAAATGGAAAAAGCATCTTTGAAAAGGAAAAACTTTCAGAGAAGCACTAACCAGACCAGAAAAGGTGTGAACTTGGCATATCATTCTCATTCTCAATTTTTATTTAAGTAGTTCTACCTCAAATTGCAAGAGACTTGCTCTATTAAATATAAGTTGAGCTAAAAATGTTGATAATAATTGAGCCTTTAGACAAAATAGGATCAAGGACCTGGAAATGCTAGTATTGATTTTAGTGATTACAAAATAAGGTATCGTTGAATTTGATGAGGGCAATCAGAGCAAAAAGATGCAAGAAATGAGAGACTAAAATTTAGTAAGAACTGGATGACCTTAAGAACTCAAATAGCAAGAGAGATAAAATTGGATAATAAGATGTTATTAAGGTAAAAGCTTGAAAAATAATAATTAAAAAATGACCACAACGAACAGATGACCTATGATAGAGTTAAGCAAGCATGCTGTGCTGCAAAGCTGCAGTGTCGTGGACTTCCAATATTCATGTATCAGTGTAAGGTTTGCTTTAAAAAAAAAAAAGGAAATTTGTTGGCAAAATCCAATTAATGACCTTTATTGACCATGGTTTAGTGGTAGATATATGACATTCTGAATACCTGTAAGTAGCTAACATCAGAATTTGCTTTGCTTATTTTAAGGGTAGAACATTCAGCATCTGTTTAAAAGCACAAAACTACACTAGCAGTGAGTCAGTGATCAAAAAAACCCAACCATACTGTACTGTGAAAATGACTATGAGATCCACCAATGAGGAATACGTAATTATGGAAAGTAATTAAATTCACATTTCTATTAGCATTTGGAAACTACTTTTTCCCTACTTCCCCCCCACAGATATCCAAAACACTGAACTATCTTAATTTTTGGTCATTGTCAGGGTCTTTTTTTTTAAATGAATTCTCCCTTTAATTTGAGCAAGTGCTTAAGGCCTTCTTGAAACTAGGAATTTTGTTCTTTTGTATAACTTACACCCTCCTGAGACATCATAAAAAGTAATGTTGAGAACTGGGCATAAGCAGCGTATGTGCTGATCATCATGTTTTCCTCTCTCTTCCCCATTCCAGAAGCAGATATTTACTGTAAAACACAGAAAACCAGACTCCACTATGTCTTCTTTCCCTCCACCCACATTTTCATTTCAAGCCTCAGCTCACAGAAACATTTTGCAGAGAAAAAAAAAAAAAAAAGAAAAGAGAAAAGAAAATCAACTTTTCCCAGTGCTTTTTTTTCCAGTTGATTGCTACTCCTTGGCACCAATTATAAGTAACTGCTTCACAGCTGAACCAAAGCAGCACAGTCAGCAAAATCACAGCCTTGCCATCCTCAAGCAATCAGAGAGACTCAATGCAAAGGAGCAAAGGTGAGACAGACACCAGCCTAATAGGCCAAGGAGGAATATGTCTCTAGTTCTCCCCAGCCCAGGCAGCCTGGTTGGTCAGAATGTAAATTTCTGGTAAACAATTTCACTGCCCGTCTGATAAAGAACTGCAAACTCAGTAGACAGTACAAAACCACTGGGAAAAGAGGGACTGCAGATCCTGCCACACTAAAGCCAGTGTCAAAACCAAAAGCATGTAATGAACTCGCTGCACAGCTGGAGTGAGACTCCTCTGGTCGCTGGTCAATAGCGAGAGAGGTAACAGAAAACAAAGACCATATTCATTGCATCTGCTTAATGACAGGAGACGTCAAAGAGTTGTCTGTACAGGCAACCTTCTGGGAGTTTGCAGTCTGCCTCAGTATCGTGCTTCACACCTTGATTCCTGGCTCTGGTCCTTGATCCTGCTTCCTACCTGCTCAGCCCTGATACTTCGTACATTTTCTTAATCTTGTCCTCTGGCAGGCCTGCATTACAGCTTGTCCCTGCCTGGGCTGCTTGACCCACTCCAGCGCTGCCTGCTGGCTTCTGCCTCACTGCTTACAGTCCTTGGCAGCCTCAGACCTAAACAATTCCCTCAATCCTGAATTGATGTATTTTTTAATTACTGTGGGTCCTTAATTATGACCCCAAAGCTGATTAGCTACTGCTATTTCGCCTGGTCTACCTTACAAGTACAATCATCCTATCCGGGTGAGGCAGGAGTTGGTTTTTCAGGTCAGATTTTCTCTGAGCTCCACTGTAAGTCAGCACCACAGCACAGGGGGTCTCTTCATATCTCTGCTGCTTACAAGCTTCAGCAGAGAAGACAGCTTTATCAGGTTTGACTCAGTCTCCCGTATAGTGCTCGGTCCTGCATGGTCAAGTTTAACTAACAAGTACCACAGAAGGTGAACAAAGAAACATGATAAAGATAGATATGCATAACACAGAAAGCAGCTCAGAGCACTTTGATAGCACACCGCTAGCTGTTGGCAACTGCTAAGGCTTTAGTAGTAATTTTGGATATGGTTAGGTGACTTTTTGCACGGATCACTACAGAAGTGTCTGTCCTTCTCATTACTACCTCCCTGACTGATCTAGCAATAGTGTTAGTGGATGCTGAAGTGGATTACATTAACTTATTTCTCTGTATCCATAATGAAGTACTGTACAGTCTCTCTTAAGAGAGAGAGTGAAAAATAATAAGCAGAACACAAAGACAGTTATGACACAAGCATGAAAGCTGCCTAGGGCAGCAGGCTGGTGCAGGCAGCACAGTCAGAGCCTCAAGTGAGAAACCCTCTCCTGCTCCCACAGAAGTGCATGTGTCCAAGCTGGCTCTGTGGGGCACAGGCTTGGTGGAAACATGTTACACCTCTCTGAGGAAGGGCTGAATACCCCTCAGTCCTAACACTGCCCCAGAGAGCTGCTGGGCTAAAGGGGACAAGGAACTGGAAGAACAAGACAAAAAGATCATGGCCAGATGTGGGGTGAATACTCACTACTAGGGAAGGATCAAGAAGCTTTGAAGCAATTTGTGAAAAAACTACAGTAAAGGTAGAGAATGTATTTTAAGAACAAGAATGTGATCTGGGAAATCAATTCACTGTTGGCCAACTCAAACTACAGAACCATCAGTTGGATGAGTTGCCTGTCCTTGAGAGACCAAGGATTGCAAGATCCTCTCTGGCATGAGGGCCAGGCTGCTCTGTAATCCTTCATCACTTAATTAATAACTTACTTTGTTGGTGCATATGCAGGTCAGAAATCCAATAGCTGGTGCAAGTCTTTGTCTCATTCTGCTTATACATCAACCTTGACTGACTGTCCTTGTTCATTCTGCTAAATACAGTACTAGCTGTGAACTCTTTCCTCTTCCCCCAAGAACATAACCCCCTTTCTCATTTCCCTGCCTTACGTTCTAGCAGACATGAACACCTGCACTACTCCATTAATTAGCATGTACACAATTTTCTTACAATCCTCCCCCAAAGTTATGAGAGAAACTGACATAAAGACTACCAAAGACTTATGTCCACTGACCAGTTCCATGAACAGCGGCAGTTCAGGGATGATGATCCAGAAAGCCTGTTGCAAACACACATCATCATCCACCTTGGAACAGCAGGGAAAAGTGGGGTTGAAGCACTTGTCCCATATCATGCAGGAAATCATGGTAGAGACTGACAGTACTGTGGGAATCAACATTACCTTGGGAGTAGTCATCTGTAGAGGACATTCCTTTATCCTCTCTGAAGTAGCTGAATTAAATTATTGTCATGCTTTCTTGGTCTACAATTCACCGTAAGAATTGCATTTAGAATTATTTTTAAACTTGCACATGAAACTTGCCACTAGTGCAGAAGTCATAAGCAGTACTTAGTGACGCTTTCTTCCAGGGGTCCCTCTTTTTTCACAGACATACAAAACTACATAACAACCAAACTAAAAAACAGTATTTCACTATTTTTCTTTCACTTTCAATAATTCATAGCCCTAATATTTACTCTATTACCTGTGCAGCATAAATATTAATGACATGGCACTACAAACTTTAGTTCTGACTAGATTAACAAGGAACTCTTGCCCTTGGCCTAAAGACAAAAGATTGTCACTGTGATTAGTAAGAAAAGTGACCAAATCTTGTAACTGCAATCAAGTATCATATTATTCTAGAGAAATATTTCACTGGTTTCTAAAGGCATTTCACAAAATCTTGAGACATGCTTTAAACATCAGGAAAGCCACACTGACATTATTGTATTGCATGGAAATATTCACAATCTTTTTATTGCACCCTAATATTCTGAAAGATCTATGCTTCACATTTAACAGGTTTTCCATTTCACATGTTTAACATTACGGTGCATTAGCAAAAACAAAGGTTACTCCCTGCTTTCCCTGATTCATTGATTACACCTTAGTTTTAGAGAAAAGAAAATTTACATCTTATTTAAGAGGGGAGAATGGAAGGCACTATGCTACTAAACTATCCACCTATGCACAAATAGGTGCACAAATTTCCCTGAAGCAGAAGCAGCTTTCATCTATGATTTCATTGAATTAATCTACTCAAAACCTAGAAACTTCTGATGACAGAAATTTTCTAGCACATTCAAAAATTTCTTGCATTTCCCCAATGCTACTACTGATAATGCTTTACCCAACTTTCTTCAGTGCATAAAATTCAATACAGTTCAGCCACTAGAAGCACCAAGGTTAGCACTTGCATGGTGCTAACACAAACCAGTTAAAAGTAGGCACCTTCAACTCTGTCATTCCTTAAAGAGTCATAAGTATCTGGTGAGAGACTGTCACCTTATACAGTCAAGGATAATCTGAATTCCTGAACTCTGAACTAACACTTATTCAGTTAATGCAGTCAATTTCCCACCACCCACCCACCCCCAAAAACAGGCAGTTATCTTTTTCCCCCCCCTTCCTCATGAAGGTCCCTCCTGGTTCAGGGAACCCATCTCTAGTTCTCCTCTGATACGTAAATCAGAGCATGTACAGCGTTGTCTTCAAGATCAGTGTTTGATAGCTCTTCTAATAATGTCAGTTCTGGAAAAAAGATCTCTGATCCTTATTTCCACAAGGTCTTCCTTTTTCACTTCACACAAATATTGCCTTTCTATTGGCACAGTGACCACTTCGCCTCTCTTTAAAAAAGATGTTAGAATAGAACAGGATAGAACATTTCAGCTGGAAGGGACCTACAATGATCATCTAGTCCAACTGCATGACCAATTCAGGGCTGACCAAAATTTAAAGCATGTTATTAAGGGCATTGTCCAAATGCCTCTAAAATACTAATAGGCTTAGGGCACCAACCACTTGTCTAGGAAGCCTGTTCAAGTGTTTGACCATCCTCCTGGTGAAGAAATGCTTCCTAGTGTCCAGTCTAAACCTGCCCTGGCACAGCTTTGAACCATTCCCACATGTCCTATCATTGGATATCAGGAAGAAGAGATGAGCTTGGAACAACTGAAGAAAAGCCATGGCAGAAAGGAAGAAAAGCATTAGAAAAAGCAAGATATAGAGCTATCAACCATGGAGGAATTACATGACATTTAGGTGTTTGAGTCCCATTCCTACCCTCCCTATCCCTTAAATGAAACAGTGGGAATACAGCAGAACACTCCCCCAGTTCAATGTTCTCACAGGTCCTGAGTCAGAATTTGTATTTTCAGGGAACGATATGTGAAATCATTCCTATAGATAAGCTAGAGACTCTGTGTTACCTTAATCTTGTTATAAAGCAGCAAGAATTGTTCAATATCTCCTGTGAAAGAACACGGAAAAAAAAGAGGCCTTAACAGAGTCTACCATTCAATTAATTCCTAAATGGGTAAATAAAAGAATCAGATCATTAGGGCAGGAATGTGGACAGTTTCTATTGATCCTCCAAAGACCATTTAATTATTTATAATTTCCTTGATTACATGTGAAAGGAGTCAAATCACTTTTGTAACACATAAGGTTTTTATGTCATTTTTCAGCTGGCAAGGTAAATGATTATGGCTTTTTCCCTCTAGCTCCAGATGGGCTATTGTTGTTAATGTCTGTTATGTTAATAGAGTATGCAATATTAAGGAATATAAGATATTTATAACAAGTTATAACAGAGCTATGACCCAAACAAATCAGATATAAAATTTTAATGAATTGGTCCCTGAGTCTATTAATTTAGTTATAGGGTAAAAAACTAGCAAATATATTTTCTCTCTCTCGGGCACAACAGAAAAACATTAGCCAGGGTCAAATGCTGTTGTACACTACTAAAAGAAAAAGTATGTTAGAAGGTGACATATATTTTAATTTCAGGAGCATTTCTTAGTAAGATCAATAATTATAAACAAAAAGCTGAACTACTTTTTCCACAAGATGTTCCTCCTCAAATGATAAAATGCTGAAAATACATATACATAGAAACCAAGATTGTAAAAACCTAGCAAAGCTCTCTGTTGGATGTACCATCATTTGTAGTGGAGTAATATATCCACAGTCACAATGTTTTCAGTTCCTTCTGGGAAACAAAGCCTTTTGCATATGTGTATATATACACACATAAACACTTACTGGATTACTGATCCTAAGGAATATTTCCTTGGGATACATTCTTCATAGATTCCTACAGGCCAGCTTTACAAACTGTGTAGGAAGTATACCATCTTTTTTTTTCTAGAAAAATTCATTCAAGTTTTGTAGAATTCTCCACAGCATTTTTATAAAGGTCTTCTGGAAAAACCATACGGAAATTCATAGTAATTAAAAAAAAATAATTCTACAGATCATAATGTAAACTCTGCTCTATTTTCTGTAGCCTTATTAGACTACTGATAGCATTCAGCAGCAACCATGAGATTTTTTCCAAAAAATAATTGAATCAATCAAGGAAGGAGTTTGGGGGCTTTTTAAGAGTTCACTTGCTAGAATATATAATAGTTGCACACAAATTCGTTTGCCTAATGAATATCAATCCTAATGAATATGTGACTTGCTGTTACGTAAGTCTTTAATACAGATGTTTCACTTTGCTCCTTTCTGTCTCTCTCCAGTTTTATACTGAAATTTCTCATTTCATCTTTACCTGACTCAATTACCCTTCAGGATAATCTGTCCATACTTTTCTATATACCCACTTAATTAATAGCTCTGCCATCGCATTATGACTGTCAGAAATGTTACACTGGAATGTGTTGGAGGTTATTTAATTACACTGTATTAACCATTCATTCCCATCAAAATTATATTCCTATACACTCCCATGCCTACAGAAATAAATAGAGGAGATTTAATTCTCTTTTTCCTGGCTCTTGATCACATATGTCAGTGCTGCATTGTTGAAATTATACCTTATTGAACTGAATGGATCCTCATCGCAGAAGCACGGGCTCAGCTACTGCAAGAGGTGTCACCACTGTGTCACATGCAGCTCTGAGGGACTCATCTGCAAGAAACCAGCGCCTCTGACACAGCAACAACCTCAAGAACGGCTCTAGACGGCTGCCAGAGGACAATGTGTCTGGTGTCCAGCAATAAGGCCTCCTGCAGCCTCTACACCACCAAAAGCTTTATAAAAACCCTTGCTGGGTTTTTTTTCACATCCATACCAATATGGCTTTTGCTGGTCTTCAGGATGTTCTAGAACTACATGGCATTACACTTGATGCTCTAAAATATTTGTTGTCCTTTGTGATTCTTGGCAGTCTCCAGGATATTTTTTTTAGTGTTTCAATTGCCATATAAACCATTAAAAGGTCCCATAAACACAAATATTAATGTACTAATAATGCATGCTCCGCTATGCTGCAGAATAACTTACTTTTACTACAGTTCTGCTTTGTACAGAGTGCAATAAAAACAGCATCTTGGCATTTTACATTCGTATACTCTCAATTACTTTAATACCATTAATTAAGTTCTAAGTTTACAAGTTAAATGTTGTTTACTTTTCTGCCTGCCAACATGCAAATACGATACCAAATCTGAGAGTCAAGTTAGGTCATCTTCTATTTCATGAACAACAGTCAGCAGAAGTTTAATCTATCACTTAACTCTTTGCTTATTGTTATCTGTAGAAACTCACAGAGCATTTCCCACTTGGGGCACAATATTCTAGAGATTTTCCTGTTTGAAGAGAACTAGAAGAACAGGGGAAAAAAACCCTAACAGCTGCTTTTCTAACTTGGTCAAAAAAGTATTAAATATATACCACGCTTCACAAAATTCAACACTTGAAAGACTTGACTTGTGACTGCTTTCTTTGAAATAATTGCTTATTGATACCTCCGTGCTCTGTTTCCCATTTCTTTTTGAGTAATTCCCACACACACTAAAAGCATCCCCAGTGGAACCAAACCAGTTGAAACCTTCTCTGAGAAGTGCTCAGAAACATCTCTCACAGCCATACTAAATGGAGAACCTTATACATCTGGGGAGGTGCCAGGGGGAGAATCTATTCTTATTTGTACCTTATAATGACATTTATGACACTTTTTCCATCATAATATTTGGGAAAATATGAGAACAAATGGATTTCCAGAAGAACCATGAGTCAAGCTTGTCTGTATTCACTGCCTCTAACTGACACCTTGGTGAAAGTTTAATTCAGGACACTAGGATCCAGTCAGCTATGAAGAGATGAAAAGGGAGAAACAAAAACAATATGGAAGGGCCCTAGACGATGTTTTAAAAACTGCTGCATGACAAATAAGAGCCCTTTGCAGAAATTTATGGCAGCAGCAACAACATGGAAGCATAACATGATCTAGTGAGAATATCACCACCTACTTAGCACGTTCCCTTTTCTGTAGCGTAGAGGACTAGGGTTAGACCACCACACTTACCACAGTTGGTTCCACTCAAAGAGCGAATGGGAAATGAAGAGCCACCATTAGAAGACTCATGAGGAATGAGGAGAATATGCTTCTCGTAACAAAGCCGTAGCATTTTGGCTCACACCAGGGCTAAATTGATAGCATTGCACATCCACATCCCATGCTAAGCAAACGAAATTTTAAAGCATCTTCTAAGTTAATTTCTCACTAACAAATACCTTTGAATTCAAAGTACTGCCTATATTTCACAAACTCAAATATTTAATTGTTATCAGATAGTGCAGTTTACATTCTTCATCACTCTGAAGCAAGACATGTAGCAAGGAAGCCAAAACCAATTTTGTTTTGTTGTTTCATCATTCACATCAACTAGTTGCATTAAATATCTCATTAAAAATTTTTATAGCATGATAAAGTAGCAGAAAGACAAGACATCTGGATGACATTTTAATTTATCAACTCCCTTCTATCCATTAATCTCAGGGCTTTTGAAATCTACTGTAAAGTTCACCCCTGGACAGGAAGTATTCTAACAGTCGCTTGGCCCAGAGGTACACTAGGATAGAATTTCTGTTCTCTCAGCTATCACGACACTCTTTCTCTCAGCTTTATCTGAAAAAAACCTGAAGGATATTTGAAATTGTCTTCATCAAGTTATCAGAAGGGGGAAAAAAAAAAAAAAAAAGAGCATAGAAAAAGAAAGAGAATAAGCAAAGGAGATCCTACCATCATTGTTATGGTCTTTCCATATGCCTATCATAAAATCATCATCTTCAGCCTTCATCTATTGCCATCAGCTTACGATACATGCACAGATACTACCACTGTCCCTCTCTCTCTTCCCAGTTACACAAGTATTGGACCTGCCACTAACACATAAAAAAAGGCTGTTTGATCTGTGCTGGTTTCAATGACCAGAAACTCTTCCATTTTGGAAGATGTTTCCAAGTAACAATAATCAAATGCAATGTTGTTGGTTTTTTTCACAAGCACTAGCAAAGAAAGCTAGTGTATCTTCAGATCTCAAATCACCTGTACATCATAGCACACACTAATACTTCTGTTATGTAAAAGAAATCACCCTCATGCATAAATCTGAGCAGCGGTATAAAGTCCATGTAAATAAATACATTTTCTTGCTTTGCCATTATGTTAATAAACCACTGAAGAACTTTGGGGCTGTTCCTAATGTCTATGGTTTAGTTCTCAGGGAACATAAACAACAATGGGCAAGGATTTCTGTTTATTTGAAATTTATTTTCAAATATATTTTTTGGGCATGAAAACTTAGAAAAGCACATACGTATCGTTTCCACCATTTAGAAGACCAAATACCACTCACTGCTTTGGCAAGTGGAAAGAAGAAAAAAAATATCCACACCCTAATCAGAAGCTGATAGCCCTCATGGCTGCCTGGGAATGCCAAATCCTACAGCTAACGCTGCCTTTCCTCCACAATCCCTGCCATGCCATGCTGGAGGACTGGTTCCTCCACTTTGAGAAGAAGGAGGAAAAGGCAAAAGAGTGGCCACTGTGACATTATATTAATTCCCATTGTAAACTATTCATTACTAAAGTACAGCTTTTCCCTGCTTCCCCCCAGTGGATGCCAGCTACAGAATTTGGGAACACTATAAGGATTTGAAGTGGTGCAGAAGTGCAGCATTAATTTTACATTTCAGATTTTAGAAAATAACTTCACTTTTTGTTTTTGGACTTCAGACTGACAGGAGGATCAGGAGAACTCTACAGGCACAGTGTTGCAAACATCCCCTAGACCGTCCCAACCCAGGGGTGACCCTGAGCACTTGAGCTGCAAATGTCTCCTCTCCCAGACTGCTGCAGTATGGAATACAGAGATAAAAATTAAAAACTCCCTTCTCTTTCCACTCAGTACTGCCATTCACATAATCACTACCCACTACATTTAGGTTTAAACCTAATTATGAGCAAACAAGGAGTCATAATCTCAAAAAGCAACTTTAACGTATCAATGCCTATTAGCTTAACAAAGCCCATTCTCTTAAATAAATCAATTAGCAATA
Source organism: Scolopax mira (assembly GCA_004320125.1). NCBI lineage: Eukaryota > Metazoa > Chordata > Aves > Charadriiformes > Scolopacidae > Scolopax > Scolopax mira. The sequence goes on along the minus strand of BJBW01005317.1, from coordinate 51,881 downwards.
AACAAACCCACAGACTAAGAGTTTTATTAACAGCTATTTTTTCAGGCATTAACAGGACGAGAGTATAACACTACAGAATTTTTACTATAAGAGTAAAGAGTTATTTTGTGGAAAAATTGTAAAGATATTCTATATTAAAGGAGCTGGGAAAAGGATTTGGAAGCTGTATGGCAGCTGGTACAAATAACCATCATTTGCAACTATACTACAGATTTTTGATTTTTCTTTGATAAAGTAACACAAATCTTTATGCACTGTATACTGCTGAATTTTGGATTAAAGCATTACAGTCAGGGCTGTTCATTTCAGAGATAGAGAAGACAGTAAAGCTCATTTTCAAATAAAATTATCCATGTATCAGAAAGCTGTAAAGATGAAATAGCACTGGCTAGAAATTCAAGGAAGAAGCAAGTAACAGAAACATTCCCTTGCTTGTGTACATACAGTCTTGTACAGTGCCTGTATACAGCGTGGCTTTTTGTATTTAGAGATCATCATTAAGTGTTTTATGAGCATCACAGCTCTGTTCAAAAGCAGATCTTTTTCCCGAAGAAAAGGAAACACACATTTTATTTCTAAGCCTGCTGCTTTGTTCCTTTTTTAAACAGCCTTGCAGCCCACCGTGAGGGTACTGTATACCTAAGTACGGAGTGGTAGTTCTCATTTCTCTTTTTTACAGTGATGATGCCACTTTTTAAAAAACAGTTGACTTGCATTTTACATCATCCTTTCATTAGCTCATCTTGCTCCTCCAGGTTATCCCAGGCATGTAAAAATGAGTCCAAAAGTCATCTGATTTGCTGTCTTCTGATACTTGCAAAGCCTGGGAGAGCACTCTTTTAACCATTAAGGGGGCAAAAGGAGGGAAGGCACAGGCTCAGTTCTGGTTCTATTAAAATCTTTCATTCTCCTTAGTCTGTAAGGGAAACATCAAGTATTTTAAGGCATTTGCTTCTTTGCAAGTGACTTGTGTACATGTGCGAGAACATTAACAAGAAGGAGCTGATCTAAAATGATAGGTGTTGTACTTCCATCTGAAACTGATTTCTGTGGCTTGTCTTATCCATGAAGAGGGTTAGCTCCAAATTCTGACCCTTGCCAGTCACTGGAGCTCTCCGAGCCTCCTACTGGGGGCTGCTGCCGGCAGAGCCAGGCTGGAGAGCCCAGGCTCACCTCTCAGGCAGCCACAGTCACAGCCAAGCCGTCATCCTCCCCTCAGAACTTCCCAAATCAAACAGGACAAACCGTTTTGAAGCCTCTATCCATCTTAATAAACACTACGGAATGAAAAGCTGCCTCAGAACATGCAAGGCCCAGCTCAAACCTTGTCTGATCTTAGCTCTCCAAAAGCAGGTCATAAAACAATTCAATTGCCCATGGACGCCTCACTCCTCCCTTGCAAATGAGGTATCTGACACCTGCTCCACTAACCCGTGTGACTTGACATTTCTCCAAAGCTGGTTTTGGTTTTGACATGCCCAGCCTTTTCATCCTAAAGTCTATCTTCACTACAAAAAAATAGTTTTTCAATGTCCTTTATGCCAAAGTTTATCTGTTATAAAGGTAAAATATTTCAGGCAGCGCTGTGACTAACATTAAGAAAATACTGAGGATACTGCACCACAGATTCCAGCCAGGCTGGCTTGTAAGAGACAGAAGTACTTGTTTGCAAAAACAACAAGGTCTAACAAAAATAAAAACATCTTTTACACCAGTGTTAACAAATGATGCATATTTCTTTTGTCAGCAAGCTGTATTTTTTCCTTTTAAACTTTTATAGCATTCAGAAAGATATCTTAAAATGTAAGTGAAGCTAGAATAAATGATGGGCCAAGGAGAATAGTGGCACTAGGCAATATGGCGACTTGAAACTCATTGTGGATGATGACTGACTGAATGCAATATTTTAAAATTCAAGTGTTCTGTAATTATTGAAGATTTTTCGCACTTCCAACAGCATACATTTTTAATGCATGGTTATGATTGGTTTAAAAATCTTTATAACCACTAAAAGCATTTAGTGGTCATGTAGGAATCACAAAAATGTAATTGAAGGTTATGGGATAAATTAATTTGCATCAAAATAACTACAGATTTCCATAGAGTTTGCATTGTTGCGTTTTCTCCTCCAACAAAGCTATTCCAAATTTGTGATAACATTAGTGAAAACAAAACCACACAAGTAGGACGGGATAAAGGAAGGACCAGGGTATGTCTTGCTGAGTTTGTGCAGCCCCTACAAATGCATTTACCAATCATATGGTGTTCTCAGTGGTGCCTACATTTGCTGAATTAATTTGTCTCTACCAAGGACATACAGTTTGAAATGGATTAAATGTGCTGGTTGAGTTTCCAGAAAGATAAAACAGTTATATTAATAGTGACCATATTTAGGGAAAAACATCGAAAAAGTTATTTGTGTTTATTGCTCTTAAGGAAACTTGGAGTCAAGATCAAAGGGCACTTTGATTTGTTTGAAAGTTGTAAAGGATCCATTTCCAGATTTTATAAAGTTAGTGTGCAATCTGTGAGTACTTGTGCCATAATCGAGAAGGAAGGTTCTTCAGCTTCACGTGTCAATGCTGTAAACATGTAAATCTGGAAAATATTTTCCAAGCAGCGCAGCCACATGTAAAATTCACCAAACCTGTCATGAAAGAACTGCAGCTGCAGAAGTGCAAACTTCTCACTGCATCTTGAAGAATCCAGATGGGGGGATGTGAGAGAGATATTTTTTTTCCATCATGGAGGGTTCCAGCTGGATTGAGTTGTTGGTGCCATCAAGTTTTAAAGCAACACTTCACCCAGTAATGAAACACTGATTATCCAATCACAAACAACAGAACAGAGGAATCTCTTTAAAAATAAAGTAGAAAAACCCTTAAGTTAATTACACCAGCATGTGAAAGCCTGTGGGCTAATTTATGACCATTTTGCAACATGTCCAGATGTCACTGTACTGAGACCACCAAAGTTATATTATGTGGAAAAAAAAAATAAATAAAAAGGAAAAATATTGATTCCGAATTAAACAGCAGTCCAGAGATGCTCTTGAAAAGCAAAAGTGCAAAACAAGATTTGAAATACATATATTTATATTGTGTATATACATACACACAAACCCACTTAGTCTCCAAATCATCCCCACTTTATAGTCCCTCTGTGGAATCTTAGGCGCCATAAAGGTTTGACCAACTCTTCACTCAGGTCCTTTCATCACTGCAGAGATATGGGAAAGTAGAGGCATGTTCCTGCCTTACTAACCCTACTGAATCAGTTGCTGGTACCAGACCTCTATTCACCCTCAGTCACCCCCAGCATGTTTGAAAGGACTAACACAGGTCACTGTAAGCATACACAAAGGAGAATAATTCTGGGAAGGCTGAAAATGAGTAATAAGAACACCCTACCTTTTCCCACATTCTACTTGGTCATCTATTCTTTTCCAGCTCATTTTCTTTGAAGATGACAGGAAATACAGAGGCCGATATGCAACAAAAATCTTTGTCAATGCTTTCAGCATCTTCATACAATATTATCCACCAAAGCTCAGTGCAGTAGGAAGGTAGGAAGAGTTAAGCAGAGAACCCAGTGGTCAGCTTTCAAAAGAAAAAAAAAAAAAAGAAGCAAGAATATAGCTGAAAAAACCCATTGAGCAGTCTTAAATAAAAATCACCATTAAATCATGTACCTAAATAGATACAATTGTCAAATTTAAATCCATGACCTCCCCATAATGGTTCAGCAAAGTTTAGTCTTTTGGATTAAAGTTCATCCCTTTACGCTGAAGCCAATTCTGGGAGCTCATCTCTGCCAACCATCTTTTAAAATCTTCACAGAACTATGCAGTATTTGCTTTTCATTTATAGTTATATTAAAAACCTCTTAGGATATATTTAAAAATGACACGTATAAACTACCAGATGGCACAGAAAACAATGATAATTTGATGAATATAGAAACCAGTGCAACTATTTCTAACACCCCTAATATGTAATATTTGTGATATGTAATATTCTGGTATAATATACACTATTTCAAAATGAAATCTGCACTTAAATGCCAATATTCTCTCCTTCTGGCTTCTCACTTTATGACACTAACATAGGATCTCATTCACCAAGCCAATTGAAATTTTAATAAAAGAAAGCTGGAGTTTCTAATAAACTCCCGCAGCGAGCGGATAATACTAAACATCTTTAGCAGCATGGTGTTCTTTATTATTATTTTAGCTGTATATTAATATGCTAGCATTTGTAAACTCTCTAGTGTCACCAGATTTATTTCAAAAGGCTTCTCTGCATTCTTCTTTTGTGAAAAGTGTTTGTGACAACGAAATAATAATTTCAGTGGGTCTTTAGTATATAGAAGTCTAAACCTAAAAAAGAAGATCTATCTTAGCTTAAAAAGGAAAGTTTTGATATTATTTATTTGCCATTTGGGAAGACGGTATATTGAATTTTCTTGTTGAGGGTAAAATTACAACAGCAAGACTGGCAGCATTCACCACGTGAAGATTTATTACAGGTTCTGATACAGACAAACATATGTGCTTTTTCCTGCCTCAGTTCTGCACCCACAGCCAGGTGAAACGTGTACAGAATATGCTGCCCACGCACCAGCCCAAACCTTCCACTGCTCACAGCCAACAGCGTGCCGTATAGTTAGAGAAAGATTGCTTTAAGTATTTTTCAGACCTCATCAGCATCTCTCACAGCCCTTCAAAGCACCGTCCACACACAGAGAGCCCTGGAAGGCATCAGAGCCCAGACCCGAGCTTGCACTTTCCACCCTGGCAAAGAGCTTTTCCCTCTGGGACGCAGGCTACTGGTCTGCTTCAGCTCCTCTCCTATCCCCTCAGTGGCTAGGATTTTAATGCCGCTGGCATCAGTGGTTGCAAGAGACCCAATAAAGCCTTTGAAATCAATCCCAAAACAGCCCTTTGTCTTCAACGGACATAGGGTACGACATCTAGGAATTAAGCCCTCCTCTTACGAGCATAATATTCTCTCTACAGCATTTAACTAAAGCAGGTTGCCTCCAGTAGTTGTGTGGCAAATCAATTAGCAGCATGTTTAACGACACATATATATAACCTTGTACTAATTCTCATAGATATTAAATTTAGCTTTCAGTTGCTGAAAACACATACACACAACTTTCTTACCTCATTTCATATTAACTGTGATTGTCAATGACAAAAAAAATTACTTATTTGATTCCTAAGCTACCTGTACTCTACCATTAATTCATTATCTCTTTCATCTTATTAGTTACGTTCTCAACCTGTACAATGAGCAAACATTAATTTGAACAGTCATCTGCCCTTAAAATGCCAAAAGTTTGTATTAGATTTTGGCAACTTTAAAAAAAAAAATGCATTCATTGGCTTGCAAATGAAATGTATGCACAGAAAAAAATTCCTCCCATAAGCTGAAGCAGCTCATCATTAACATTCAAGGAATGTGAACACAGGCTTCATAGAAAACCATTAAAATATAAGGCAGCTTTCAGCCTATTTTAAGAATTTCAGAGAAATTTTGCATTCTCTTTCCCATGATGCCATGGTGATGTCAGGCTGCATTTCAAATAAAATGACAATGAAATCATTTCAATTCCATGCAATGTGCAAAAAAAAGTCAATTTTTCTCTTGGCAAACTGAAGTCTAAAGTAATTAAGCACTGCTGTGTGGGTGGCAGCTTCTTCCTCTGAAGTCAGCCTGAGATAATTACCATATTAAAGTCAAAACATCATGTGCTGTGCTGATAGATAGATGGATGGAGAGATTGGGCATCTATTAAATGATCCATTTTGTTATGTTCCCTGGGAAGTGTGCCATTGATGCCAATTAAAAATATATATTCCAAGTGAGTATTTCTAAGTGACAAAACTTCTATTCAGTAAATTGAATTTATTATTTACTGATCATGAACTACTTAAAGACATGAAAAATCTGGATAGGTAAGAAACTAGGAGGAGAATTATGTATTTTAGGAAGTTTCCTAACGCTTTGTTACCCAATTGCCACTTTGACATAATGTGCTCTACAACACCATTTTTAGCTAAGATACCAAGCCATTTCCCTTCCCTCATAAAATCCTTAACTAAAGTGGAAGCAAAGTACAGTAGATAAAACAAACATCATCTAAGACTTACAAATTCACAAATGTTCTACTGTAAAAAAAAAAAAAGGTCCCTTTCCATTTCAATAACAAAATATCCCTCAGTTTGTATTCAGAATTAAATGTGTTCAAGTCTACATTTTTGGTGTCAGAAAAGTAAATGGACCAAAACTAAGCCATATCAGCAATGATTAATCGGTGCTATTTGCTGAGATGTATCACAGCGGGGCTTAGCATAATAAAAACACCTCAAAAATTCCATATGTAACTAGTATTAACATGTATTACCAACACTGTCTTTAACGTGTCCTACAGTCACTCCAACAGTAAAATGTTCCCACTATTAGGGTGTGAAGAAAATGCTTCCACTAAAATTTAAAGGGAGCAGTCATTTTTATACATCAGATCCAAATTTCACTTGCAGTGATTTCAGAGCCCGGCCACTTGCATTAACACCAATTTAGCCTGATATCAGAACACATTTCTGTCGTGCTTTAACAACAAAAGGTTAAAGGCAAGAAGGCTCAGAAACACTACAAAAAGAGCTGAATCTCCATTCTACCTACTCTGCAGGTTTGGTCTCATTTAAATGCTTTGAATGAGATTTACTCTTCACTGTTGCTATGATAAAGGTCACAGAACTAAAACTATGTCTCTTTAAAATTAAGTATAGGAATTTCTGAGGCTCAGAAGAAGGGCTTTTTCATATTGACCAAACATAAATTAAAAGAATGTCATATGAAAATACACATGTGATATTAAAATGCTAATGAGTTTTCCCAGCAAGAAATCTAAACAATCAATATTTTATCTTTAATATTAGATTCAGATCTTGCTCTGAAGCACCTTCAAGATACTCAGACTCCAGAGAGGCCAGCATTTGAGTAAGCCTTGTATTTGTGTTACTGTCTACAGAAAACTCTGACAGACAATCTTAAAACCTTTCTGTTTAATAGATTTAAGCTAAAATCCTAGGCTGAGTGAAGCTTTAAAATTATCCTGAGGAAAGTTTAAGAACCTGTAAGGGCTTAGTCTCACAGCAACTGCATCCACATATATGATTTGTAACACCAGAATTTATTCAGAGTTTGTATTATGTTTTCAATAAACAATTTTCAATAGCAGCATAATTCATTTTTTTATTTATGGCATAAAATATATAACTTCCAGTATACTAACATGCATATACCTTTACTACCTCTTATGAGGTATTTACCACAATGGCACAGAGGTATGAGAATGAAAAATCTACATGTTCAAAAAAAAAAAAAAAAAAGGAAAAATTAGCCCTGAAGAAGAATGTAAGTAAGGGAACAGGCAGAGCAAATAGAATGAGTGGGAGTCTCCTTGCCATCCCCTTATTCAAGGGCAATGGAGTTACAGCAGATAACTGATCATCTGATCACGAAGCAATTACTTTAATTTAATGAAAATAAATTCTAACAAATTCAAATCCCTCCAAAACTAATGTTATATACTAACACTAGTAAATTAAAGATTTATAAATAAATAAAAAGGTTGAAAATTAAAAATGACCTGACTTTAAAAATTTGTACTTAAAAATAACCTACGTAAAGCTTGTTTTAAATGTTTCCCCATTTAAAAGTTTTTCCAAAGATTGTTTTTCACTTTTGAGCATTTTTTAAAGCTTTCCTTTGTAATCTACAAATTTTCCTTACAATTAATGAAATTTGAAATTCTTTAATACTGATATGAACTCAAGGGGTGACATTTTGAAAAACAAAATGATTGCATGAGGCAAGCAATCAGGCAACAGAAGTGCATTTTCTGTGGAAAAATCAGCCTTTAATTTAAAAGGTGATTATTCCCGTTAGCTTCCCACACACACTTCCCCCCCCCCCCCCCAGTCACGTTTGACAGCCAATTTGCTTTTTTGCTTCCCCAGTGCTGCTGCTCAGCTGCTGTTTAAGACAATATAGAATGTTTAAATCCATTACAAGTTACGTGTTTTTTTCTTATTTAAATTGGATTTTTTGTTGGTAGTTTACGATACTTTCATTATAGTATGATATAGTATTTCATACAGTATATAGATTTTGTTTTAGGAATATCCAAATGTATAAAAGTAAACAATCTCTGGTAATAAAAATCTAGAATTTGTACCAAAGTGCAAGTTTAATTAATCTCCATTCATCTCAATCTCTCATTCCTCTCAAATTTTATCCACAATCATAATTCTCAATTTTATAAATAAATAAATATAAAAATACCCCAGGAAGCAATCCTCAAATAATCCCCAAGAACATTCGCCCTCCCATCAAATGTAACAACCAAGATAAATCAATTTAAGGTGACATCTTGGCATACCTTCTCTTCAGTCCTACATGAAGTCACCTTCCACAGGAAGCAAACCCATTTACACACCTGTAGGCATCCTTCCAGTTCCTAATAAATCTTTCTTCAATTTTTGTCATTGCACCTGCATTACTTATCAATCCCTCCTGTAGACAGGTTTTCCAATTTAACACAGACAGGCAAGGAGCTTGTCAGGGGGCAGTCTGCTGGCAGAATTTTTGGAAGGATTTTGAAAACTTAAATTCACAGGTTTGACTTTTCCCTCACCAAAATTTGGCACAAGGAAAGCCACTTTTGACTTGTGCCATTATCAGTCACACTGTTACTAGTCTTTTTATTAGACCATCACACTCAGCCTCAGATTTACCAGAATTTCACTCTTAGACACAACAGTCCTGCCCCAGAACTCTGGAAACAAATTCTGTAATTTGATATAAATGCAAATGTGCACATTGTTCAGTTCTTTTCAACAGAATACTACTTCGTCTCTAAGAAAGCTAGAACCAGGATTTCACATCCTCTCTACCTGTCTCTCCGCTGACCATGAAGCAGCTGAGGCTACAGCAGTGACTGAGGCGGTGGGAGAGCAGCCTGTGAGTGCAGAGCCCACCCCACATCTCAGGCACGAAGAATGGACCAGACAAAAGTCAGGTTTGTAAAGCCTCCCCAGTGCAGCCAAGGTGAAGCCAGGACCTAGATAGTTCTAAACCAGAGAACTGCTTGCTCTCTTGAGCAGCTTCCCTTTCTTTTTCTTTATTTCCTCAATAAAGACAGCTATTCATCAAATACTTGATGTGATATATTCTTATATGGTTTTATAATAGGTATAATATATATTCACTATATGTCATCATAATAACTAATATGAGGAGTTCTACAGTGTCTGCAAAACTTCATGTTCCTATACCATTCTGCCAGTGAATTATTTAATTTTTTTTTAGAAAATACAGAAACACTTCCAATTTACAGAGAAGGATACCAAGGCCCAAAGAAATAGGATAATTTGTCAATTGTTGTAAAAGAAAATTCAGTACATGAAGTAGGCAGACAGAGGTGCCCTAAATACCAATGCTCATGACCTCTTCCAACCTTAGGTCATAGTTCCTTCCCTCATTTATCCACCTGAAGCCTCTCATTGGTCACATCAGTGAAAGGGACATCACAGCAGACAGAGGATCTCTTTTTTTTTTTTTTCCTAGAGCATTGCAGAGCATATAGATGTGTGAGAGAAGCACAATTTATTCTATTCTGGCTTACAAAGTCCAACACCTTTCTTCAGAAGACAACTTCACAAAGCACAGCATTCTCCAAAAACCCAGGGATTAATTTAAATCATGAGAGTGGAAATTCAGGAGGAGTAACAGGCTACCAGGTACTCACTTGCCTCTAAAACATCCTATTAACCATTTCAGTGCCAAACAACTGATGAGAAAAGTGAGGCAGTATATGTTGCCCATCTGGGCTAAGACTGAAGGAATTCTTTTGCAAAGTGAAGCAGAAGACTAAGAGAGTAATCCACACAGCAAGAAAAATTGAGAACTTTGGATGAATGTACTCTTACAATAATCAACCCTGTAGGTTAGTAGTCCTATTTATGATAGCAACACTACAGGTGCTCAGGAGTGTTACTTTGTTATGTTACTTGCAATTATATTTCACCATTACCCATAAATCTGTCAAAATGAAGAAAGCAATTAGGAATTTCCACATGAACAGGCAAGGTTTCTCCTTCCCACACAAATGGCACAAGTATACACCTTAACCCATGTGCCTGGTGGGGATTAGGCACCGAAACCTCCTCCTGCCTAACGCTGCCAAGTTTTGTGCTGCTCCATGTGTAACACTTTTATGCCAATTATTAAATGAACTGATTTGCAGTTACAAATAATTTGCATTTTAACTAGGAAGTTTAGTTTACAGACTAAGTAAAAAGAGATGGAAAAAATAAAAAACAGAAGGAAGGAGCATATGCATATTACAGAAAGTGTAAGGACAGGAGGTAGCTGGAAGGAAAATGTCTTGGGGGGAAGCCGAGGTACAGCTGAAGGTCTCTCGCCATCATTGTTCCCCTCTCGAACAAGTCCCCGTTTGTCCTTGGTGTCAGCAGCTGGTCCTTCTCCACTTGCAACTTTCAGGGGAACAGCAAGAGGAAGAGCAGAAAGAGGAGGCCATATGGCTTCCAGCACATCAAGCATCAGTGAGCTCCCAATGGCAAGCTGCAGTGATGGCAAAATGGCCAGCTTATGGTTTCTCTGCCATGGAGACAAAATGCAGTTTCCTGGCAGCTCAGTTGCAGGGAACAGGAACCGATTATTCTGCTATTGATTCTTTTAAAAAAAAAAAAAAAAAAAAAAAAAAAAGTATTTAAATTCTTAAAACTGGGGAACCAGGAAGGGCGGAAGGCAAGGTGCTTCAAAGCAGTAAGAAGCCAGGTACAGCAAAATGCTGTGCTGCATCCATTTTCCAGATATTTTTGAAAATTGCAGTTATCAAGTAAAAATACACAGCCAGGTAGAATGGATAGTTTCACTCAGCTTTAGAAAGCTTCAGACTACCTCAGATAGTCTAATTTTCCATTGGAAAAAAAAATTTAATGGTTAAAAAGAACTGGGCCGCATATATTTCTATTTATTACAATTAGCGGTGTTCAAAATTCTCAATTAACAAAGCATTTTATTTTGATGACTGTAGCTTAGTTTGTCCCTTGTCATAAATTTGGTAAGCGCTCATAAATGTTTAGAAGTATAGAAGTACTGTATCTTTTATATAGTACAAGGCACAATGTTTGTATTCTTGAAGACAGAGTGACATCTAAAGGGATTTTGAAATACTCAAATCTTGCACACTGAATCCAAACTGACAAAGTCAAGGGCATGTCATATTTTTGAAAACTGATGAGTTTTCAGGTTTGCTGTGGTTGATTGTCCCAAGTAACCATGAAAAGAGGATCAAATTCCAATTTTAATGACATGCCTCAGGGTGCCCTGAGGACAACTGCCATTTTTATCTTAGATTCTGCAGGTCCTCAGTGAACAAAAGGGGGAAATCAGCTTTGAATGGATTCCTTGCACTGTTGTCAAAAGTAATCCAACTGCTCTAAATATCTATATCCTAAAATATTTTCTTACAGCAGTTTTTATTAACCTGAAGCATTTACAGAGCAGAATATTTAAATGGCGTCTTTAGCTACCAATTCTCCAAGCAGATCTCCTGTTCCCCAGCCGATAGGTATTAAAACTGGAATCTCTCTCTGATACACGCAACACACACAAACGAAGAAAAATCAAAATACAGTCTCTAATAGCTAGATTTGGGATCCAGGGTAGTATTTGCAAGCCTACAAATACTTCTACCATATGTTAGAAATCATTCCAGATAAACTCCTGAATGTAAAATTTAGCAGGAAAAAAAAAAAAATCAAGTTATAATATCAAAAACAACAGTACATCAGAAACACGCAACATGCATGTGGCAATGAGGAGTGAGGTACCTTTACAATGAACCTTTATTTCAGTCTCCTCTTAAGTATCTTCCTTTAACTCACTGATGGGGGAAAAAAAAAAAAATCCTATATTAAAAACATATTTTCCCCTCTTGGGCTGAAATCATAGTAAACTCCTATGAATTTGCTGCTAGGGACTTGCAGGGGGAGGCCACTATCTTTAACTATCTATTCCTTAGAACATTTTCAGATGCAATTTTATTTATTTATGAAAAAAATCATGAAGAGTTGTCAGAATGCTATATTTCATTTACCGTCACAATGCCCCAATGAACTACTTACATGTGGCTCAGCAGAAAAGCGCTGGCAAGCTAAGTTAACCCTTTCTATCTAAATAGACAATGTATCTCTACTTTGAAGACATTTACTAGAGGAGGGAAAAACAGGGATTTCATCAGCAAAGTAATACTTGTAGCAAACCTGTGTTAAGAAAATAACATGGGAAACAGCTTTACAAAGCTGTTCAAATGAATATTTACTGTATATCAGTGAAAGGAAAATGATGTCTTCTGCCTTAAGATAATATTTGCTCATGCAACTGATTTTGGGTTTTGTTGTGTTTTGGTTGTGGGGTTTTTGTTTGGTTTTTGTTGTTTTTTTTTAATAAAAGAGAATCAATCCTACTAAACTTTACTAAAGCTACAGTATTCTCTTTTCAAGTCAGAGGTAGTTGCCACAGCTAATGTAAAACAAAAAGTGGGACCTGAGGCACTCAGACAATAAATAATGACAGACCTTTTCAGCAAGTCTTAATCAAGGAGATTAAAGCAACATGTAACTCTAGATGCATGTTAATAAAACAAGTGGTGAAAAATAATAAATGGAACATACAAAAAGATACCTATCTCTATGCTTCAATTAGTCTTTGTGAACACTATCTTTTTTTCTTCCTCTCCCGGCACTTTCAAACATATTGTAACTGTCTTAATTTTTTGATGATTTTCAAAAGAAGAGTTCACATAAAGAGGAACATTTGAGTTCTTATTTAAAATATTATTCTTTAATCCAGTACATTTTTTTTTGGTAGGCTATTTGAAATGGGCTATAATTAGTGCTGGTTTTAGGCCCCATTCAGAATCCTTACCAACTTCCCAGGGCAACCCAGGTTTCCACCCCGTCTGCTGCAATTCTGAAAAGCATTCCCCGTCAGACAGGGCTGTAAAGTCTTGAAGAAGGGACAGAATTAGAATGATCTTTATTAGACCACAGATGAGTGTCTATGGCTGCAAATAAATTCATTTGCCAGGTATCTACCATGCAGTTTGAACTTTTCCTTTGTTTGGCAAAGCACATCAAGTCTGATTTAACGATTCTCTTTGTGGCTTTGCTTTTCTCTCTACAGCTTCATATATTTACAAAAGGATAGATGCACAAAGACTTCTGATAAAGTATAAAAAATAAAAAATAGCCGTTACGATACACCCCTGTATACAATTGAGAACCATCACCTTATGAGAGAAACAATATTAATAGAAAGCATGAGTTAAGAGAATCTCTAAAAATATCAAAGTCGTGACAATGTCAGCTGCTAGTATTTTATAAGTCATGGTCATTTACTGCACTAAGGAAAAACACAAACCTCATTTTGCAAGCAAGCAGTCATCTCTCCTGCTAATAACGGGAAAGTAAAAGCTGGCATCCACAAAGCTGAATGAATCTCTGGCTGAACTGCTTACAAGTAACACCTACTACATGTTCACATGCTGTCAATACTGACGTTACATTTTACTCCCAAAACACTCCTAGTTAATAATAGCACACACCAAACAAAAAAGTTACACTTTGTTTGATGGCAGCAACCTGGAGTTTTGACAGAGAACAGGACTGCACTGGGAGAGGCCCTTTCCAGACCAAGGGCAAGGGATGGGTCCCTGGTTTTGAACTCCTTGATGTCAAATTGGGAGGGAGCAAGGAATGGAAAGCAACATGGATTTGCCCAGGCTCAGTGACAGGGAAGGGGGTTCTGGACTCCCCAGTAGGTCATACAGCCTGTTCTACAGTCCACAAAAGGTAACACAGGACTCATCTGATAGAGAAAAGAAATGCAGCCCTACAGGCAACACAAAATACAAACCTATATAGACTGAAAATACTTTTACAAAAACAAAACTTACATTCGGCAGATTTATTTTATATCTATACTGGCGGGGTTTTTTTCCCTTTTGTTGTTCTTTCTCTTTTGAAATTTAAAGGAATTAAGTTGCTATGGATTAGGACAAGTCTGAATTCAATTTTTAGGAGGATGTACGCAGAAAAATATCCACCATTAATTCAGTGAATTCACCAAATTTTGAAATATAAAAAATAAGCCACAGGTTTTGGGGCTTGTTGTTTGGTTTTTTTTCAAGCACTCTTTAACCAGAGGCAGATTTATTCCCTTAAGGGAAAATATATATTTTTATATATCTCAATGCTTTTCTAAAGGGTAAAGAGGCTAAGAAAATAATACATTCAGTTCACAGTAGAATGAGTCACAAATGCAAAATCTCCAATATTCAGCTATCTTTGCTACAGCTTATGCACATATCAGTTTCAGCAGAAGAAAAAAAGCAAGCTCAAATAACAAGAAGATTGATCAGGCAACAAAGGAACATAGAAAATGAGACAATAGCAGAAATTAATTAAGTAAATATATCTGAGTACATCTCTTGTGTGCATGGAAGCAGAAACAGACAAACTCCATTAGTTCATGAATGTCCAGTTGTCTCCTTTCAGCAGTCCTCTTGCTGTCACAATGCCCCCCCCTTCCCCAGTTTTTATATATTTTCACATTATAAGTTACCTAGAGCCAGGAGGAGCTTTTCAGTTTCTCTCAACTACACATCCCTGAGTCAGGATGCGCAGGCAGAGCTGGCAGAAAGGACTGCCATGCAAAACCACCTCACTTCTGAAATATTTGGAGACGTGGGACAGAAACACACTCTGTTCAATTTACTTTCATTTTTGCTGGACCCCTGTTGTGTTCCTGGAGCATAAAGAGAGAAGAAACAGAGACAGAGAGTACTCACACATTCCATCCATGCTCCAAGTATCTGCCAGCATCAGTTCACTCAGCAGGCCCCTACCCTGTTCCTCACAAGGGGCACCCCTTCTTTCACAGCCAGCAACGGGACACAAAGAAGGCCAATGTTTGGCTCCTGTCAGAACCACAGACCTTCTTCCTAAAATATTCAAACCTTTCTCCTCTCTCTTGTCTTGGTGCACAATCAAATAAAACAGATCTATCAGGAAGTTTCTATGTGAGAAACCCATAACAGAACACCACACCACAAATGATAAACGAAGGTCATCTTTGAAAATCTCCAATCTAAAGATATCCCTGTTAGACAAGGAAGAATGTCTCTAACACAAGGAAAAAAGGTGCCAAGTTTCCCCCAACTTCGATATGGAGCTCAGTTCAGCTAAGTATTCACGTTCCATTTCAAACACATACACCAAGGAAAATTAAAATCAAGCTACAGCCCTCCAGTGACACTCCAAAAACTCATTTAAAATTAATGGGTTCAATGGATATATTAGAAAAACCAAAATCTGCCAGAGCCCCCTTCTTAGAATTATCTTAAATCTGAAGTACAAGACAGATGCTTCTAACTTCTCAATTAAATAAAAGAAGTAGTCAGTAAGACATGACCAGTAATTTACATAAGACATTTTTTCCAGTATTTCATGCTGCTCTCTTTATAGTTGGCTCAGTAACTCTGGTGTTTACAGATCAAGAGAAAAGTTAACCAAAACAAGCTATTCAAGGATTCCTAATCCTAAAGCTTGTTTTAAGTTACATATGTATTACAATTCACATACTCACATTCTTTGAAAACTGAGATCTCAAAACATTATTCTGACATTTTATCCCAGTCCAAGAAAATTACATGAACACAGCTATTTAGGAACACAAGAGTATAGGAAATATACCGGAAAGGAACTCCTAGATTATTCAGTCATGGTTATACTACCATATGTTTTATACCACCACGTGGATATGTGCATATACCAATGATGGTACCTGTGCTAAGAAACCTTTCATTTCCAATTTAACTGCAGGCCATGCGTATCTATATGTTAGTGTTTGAACACTGCCTTTCAGCTTCTACAACTTTTTCTTTTGTGTTGTTTATCATAAAACAGGCTCTCCAGTGCCATAAGCACTCCAGAAGATTTCTCTCATCCATCCTACACTGAATTTATCATCCTTGGAGTGATGAATGGTTTTAACACTTACCTTACTGGAAATGCAATACCTGATGAATACGATGACACAGTCACTGAATTCAGTGTTGGTATTACCACAGCCACTCCTGCAACCTATTCACATACCTACTTTGTTTTTTTTCCCTTTTTCTGTTATCTCTTATTTTGAAGCCCTTCAAAATATTAAATCAAACAATCCGATTTCAGCTTAAGAGCATTTTAGGTAAGAAAGCCAAACTCTAGGCTAGGCCTCCCTTTAGTCTGTTGAAGGAAAGTCAGGAGTGGAGGGGGAAGGAGGGGAATCAATGATAAAATGGAGGTGGCTTTTAACTGAAAAAAACAGAACAATGTTTTATGAAAACCCGTGGTATTACCCTAAAGAGATCAGTTAGGAAATCACTTTGGATACCAGAGGCTTTCCAATGCACAGGTTTCTTTATATACAGCATAATGCCACACTAGCTGGGTTGCTTTGTCAGTGCTTTGGTTTCAGAAGGCAACTCATGTCTTGGGAATCACAGTATACTTTAGCCCAAATTCCTTGTATTAACTACCTGATACTTAGTAGAGCCTTTCTATGTTAATAAAGGTTATTTCTATTCACTGCCCACATCTACTTGCGTACATTATAGTACTTTTTTTTGTTCCTTCTGAAAAATATATCAATAGGAAAAGTCCAAAGCTCTCCCCTCCACCCTCCAATCTCTTTCACAATACTAAGAATTGAGAAAATCACTTTATGTAAAATGTCTGGAGTATTCAGTCTTGTAGCAAAAAGCAGAACATAGATAAAAGTTCATCTGACATAAGAAAGGAGGATGGTCAAGACAAAGTGTGCTTTGTGAGCAGCAAGCCTCGGTGGCCTTCTGAATGGAGAATGGTCCTTCCTGAGGTTAGGAGGCATCTTTTTTCACTGTGGGTGATCCAGGATTAATCTCAAGCAAAGAAGTAATGATTACAAATTACAGACCAATTTCTATCTTGCCTGCTGTGACAAAGATTACTGAAAAATTGGTTCACTCACCAGTGATGAGCTCTCCAACACAGTACACACTAAAATTATACAGGACTATCATCCAGATTTTTGGCCCCTGATGGAATTCAAATGGCCCTGGAAACACGACCAGTAGTTTCTTCTGCACACAGACCAACAGTCACATTTCTGGTACTGTGGTCATAAATTCACAAGCCTTGGAGAAATTTTTTTTTTTTAGTTTTACTTTTTCCTGAATTCATGCACTGTCGTTACAGTACACTGTAGCAACAAAACTGACAAGTGAACATGCTCAAATTATGGGGCTGGTCCTCAGTGGGTGCCTCTATTTGCTTTTTCACAATGTTCAGGTGGGTCTGGGGAAAACAAAAGAAAGAATGTTTCATTTCATGTTTAAATTTCCTTTGGCATGTAACTCATTGCAATTGTGTCCACTTATAGAACCCCAAAATGGAACTGTATTTATTTCTGCAGGACGTATCACTGCATCAGAAGAGATTAATATTATTTCGATAGCCAAGAAGAGGACACATAGTGAATGATGGAGAGTATGCTTTTGTGGGACAGATGATAGCTTTAGCAACACAAAAACACCTCCTGAAGAACAGGTCTTACTAGTCTGAAATAAGGTGCCATCCCCTCAAATCTCTACTCTAATTGGCTGATAAATTTTTACCCTTAGATGCTCTGCATGTGTTTTACAAGCACAGAAAATGCAGAAGGGCAATATTCTTCCACAGTGGTGTTTCATTCAATACAGTGCAGGAAACATATGGTCTAGAATTGCTCTTTTCTAGCTCAGGGGCTTTTCTAGTCACAAGAAAATATGAGTAAAATTCTCCCACAGAAAAGAATGAGAAGGGCCTCCCAGACTAGCTGGACAGGAGGGAAGGCAGATTGTACAAATCAAAGCAACGACTGTAACAAGACTGATAACCCTAGTACTGGTTCAATTTGGAAACCAGACAAATGATAAAAACTAGATCATGACAAATACTCAGGTAGGAGGTTATTGTGTACTGAAACGGTGAGCGAAGGCTGGGATGGGTGGAGAGTGCTTGGGGTTTGCACATTCTTTGCCAAAAAGCCTTTTCCAGTTGAGAATATTAAAGCATGTTAAGAAGGGCAGGATAAAGGGTTATTCTGTCTGGTTTATGGAAAAGGAAACTGAAGAATGGAAAGGTACATCATTCAATGTCACACGGTAAGATGTAAAGAGGGCAGAAACAGACCCCAGGTCTCTTGATCTCAAAATCTCTCCATTTCATTTAATGAACTTGCCTCCCAGATGCAGAGAGATATTATAGTGCCTTAGGGCAAATCCAGATTTTCATAACTAAGGAGAATGTGAATCAAAATGGATAAGGAATTTCATCCTAAGTAAAACTCTTGCTTAAGATATAAAAATGCAAAGATGTGTTTTAAAAATGTCAAAGAGTTTGGAAAGAGACTTTTGTTCAACAAAGCAGTTCTCATTCCTGCCTTATCCTCTGCAAACTCATAGAAAATACATTCAAAATTTCCCCAGATGAGCTACTAGGTTTGGTGCTTGAATTTTTATAAGTTTTACAATATGGAGAAAACTGGGAGCATGGGGAGGCTGGGGGTGAGAAATAAACAAATGGGCACTTTTAACATTTCTGCAACTAGAAAGATGTTCAAGAATAGCACAATGAGCATTCCCCACCCTGGGAATGCACAGGAGAAAGTTAGAAAAAAGCTTACAGGACAACCATTCCTAACCCATGTTTCATGGGTAATCCAGTACTTGCAAAAGCCTTCAGTACTGTTAGTAGTCATGAAATATTAAGGCAATAATGAACACAAGACAGAGCACAAGGCAAAGCATGATGCCATCCGCAGCACAGCACTTGTTCAGTACTGTCACAAGTGGACCTGCAAAGGTTGGAAAAATGCTGCTCTAATTTCATTTGGCCCACTTAAAGACTTGAGGAAAACAGAAATACAGCATTATTTAATGTTCTAAACCACTCTCAGTGTATGAGGCGATTGGACAGCCATACCAGTTTGTGTTCAGTCTGCACTGAACTATGTTTATGTGAGCTTATATCTTTTTAATGCAGCGCGGTTACACTTACAGCAGTTTGCAGCTTCCCCAGGAAACCATTGTAAATGGGACCTGTGCCCAATTGTTTTTATCCCAGTTAAGTAAATAAATGAAATATGCTAATTAGCACCCTATTAGCTCGCAGCAGGGAGTAATCCAGGGCACTTTGATTGGAAATTATTCTGTCATCCAGGAAGCTGCTCTGTAACAGAATGTAAACTGGCCCAATTTTCTCTTTTTACCAATTGTGGATGACATCCAAATAATGGAAACGCCACTGAGCACAAGCTATAGGACACGGTGAGGTTGCAATGAAACCTCCTTTTAGTCTCCCATGAGTCTGGCTTAGAGATATGCTGGCAAATCCAAGGACTAGAGACACTGTCTGCATTTAAATTTGGGGTCATTTTGTCAAAATAACTTTCAAGCACATAGTTTATTTTCCTCCCCACAATTGGCGTTTCAATATTGCTCCAAAATACTTTCTAAGATTATCACAAATCCATATTAATTTTAACGTTTGTTTGTTTTTTTTAAATGCCAGAAATATTGAGGCTGGAACACACCACAAGTACACCTGTACACAACCGGAAAATGTGGGATAAAATAGCCATAAAATCACAACTTCAATATTTTCAAACTGTAAACAAAACCAGCTACATTTTTACATAATTTATATAAACTATGCAGTTTAAATATATATAACTATATATATTTTACCTCTTTGCTAACAAAGCCTAGTTAGTACATATCTGAGCAGTCAGCCTGGCAACAAGATGATGCTGTAAGTAATACAGGCACTGAGAGAAAAAGGCTTAATAAAAAAGCAGAATATTTTCCAATCTGGTCTTTCAGAAACACCCAATTCCAAAAAGCTTTGGGGCTTTGAGGGATTAGATGCTATGACACATCTGTCAGGTTGCCACTGAGCATGTCAAAATCTCCATCATGGTTTGAGTTATGCAATGAAGCTTAGTTATGTTATAGAGATACTGGTAGCACACTTTCTTTTGTTATCAAATTTATATGAAAAGTTACAGGGATTACCTGTGGATTTTCTGACTGCCATTTAAACCAGAGAAGGACCTCAATTTTTAATCTGCTGAATAGAGATGCAGTTTGGAGTGATTTCTCTACAAAACTTCTAGGTCTTCCTTCTGAAAAGGCCAACATTGAAGGATTACTACATTGCATAGATCTAAGGCCCCAAAATAAAAAACACAAATGATTTTTAATATTAAAGATGTAGCTATTGATGACAAGTAATTTTGGATTTATTTAAAGCAGTAGAATGTTTCAACTGACAGAAGATCTAATTTTGTTTTTAGATGAAATTAGAGTCTTAATTCATTAATAAATTTGTTTTATTCATGTTCACTACAGTGCCACAGTTGTTTAATCTTGATATCCATTTACGCCATAATTGCAGTATTTACATATGTGACTCCTAGCCACTGGAACCAGTATTTTAAATTTCAAAGGTTCCATTTTAAAGTTGGGAAATTCAAATTAAGAGAAAGAAAATAACAAGACCTTGAGTAGTACACCACAATCCTCTAGTGTTTCAGATCTACACCAATTACTTTTTCAAAAGGGAATTTTTTAAACATAAAGGAAGAGAAGATCGTACTATCAAGTGGCTAATGTAATATGGGTCTGCTGCCTCCAGCTTAGCAATGTCAGTTAGGGCACTCAAAGATCAGGTCTTGCTCGTGCTCTCAGGAAGGATCATTTTATTCTGTATGCTTACAATCCCTGACACAATGCAACTCTGATTCTCAGGGATCCTTTCCTTTAATAAGTAAGAATATTGTGTGTTGTGTATCCAGGACTGTTCAGAAACATGCCCAATGGGTTTGTTCACGATGAGTTTATTTTATTTTTATTTTTCCTTTACAACCGAGATGCTGGGGTCTTCACTGAAAACTAAATAGGAAACATCAGTGACTCACAGCATGATGTGAACAGACTCAGAGGACTGTTTATAGATCTGTAAAGAATATATAACACGTATATCTCTCTATATGCCTTTTAGGAATGACCCCTTTTATCATTAGAATATATGCTTTCCCTCATGCAGAATAAGAGCTTGTTTTTTTCAATACGGAACAAAAACTTACAAGTGTTACATTGCAGGGCCTGTATGTGTTAAAGTGGTGTTTAGACAAACGAAGCAGTTAAGAAAACTGCAGCCCTCTGACCCAGCACTGCTCCTGGACGCAGCCATAGATGTACACCCAAGGAGGCAGCCATGACAGAATACCTGCTGGTGGAAAAGCTTCCTGTGGAGTATCCTGTAAATACCCTCTCACTCCACATCTGATCTTGGAGCAGATCCAAGCCCATCTGTTCCTTCAGTACTGGCAAACATTGACTGAGGGTAGACTAAAAAGCTACACGTGTCTCACCAGTAGGTGATATCACTGAGTCACCATCAGAGAACACCAGAACATCCCACCAAAGAAGCCAGGACTGAAATGTTGCACTGCTGGCAAGGAGACACTGGGGTCAGCTTAGCATTTATCTGCCCCTGTAACTGTGGATCTCATAGTTAGGTATCTGACTGCTACATACATTTTTTTAACCCGTTGAAAAGTCATGTGGAGAGAAGAACGAGCTCTGAATGCTTTTACACATTTACAGTTGCTGGGAAAAACATTTCCTTGAAATCCACATGTTCAATATATCCATCTCACTTTGAGTCTGGCCTTCTGAAAGGAAAATTCACAGCCTGGCATGGGCAATAAAAAAACAGAGAGAAAAATCCCTATTGACACATTAAATTAGACATGTTTGCAGGGCCGCCAGAGATAGCAATTACTCTGCTGCAGCTTCTGTAGATGGATTACATCAGAAAACACTGACTGCTACCAGGTAATTCTACCTGCTAATTACTTGGGAAGACTCAGGTACTAAACTGACCTGAATGTTTTCATGGGTCCTGGGATCCATTAAAGGAAAGAAGTTTAAAAGGCCACGCAGTGATGCTGACAAGAACTCTGGACTTGTTGAAAATCCATCAAAAATATTCTTGCAGTGTAATTATTAGAGTTTCAGTCAGGTCCAATCTGTGCAGGCATTCACATTTACCTGCAGTTACAACAAAAAGAAGTGCTTTAATGGAGTGCTGATTTTTTTTTTTTTCATATATATATATATATATATTTATTTATATATAATTTTTTTTCCAAATGATGGCTGTAAAAAGCACCCACAGAGCTGGTCCTGGTGTCTGCCAAGCGGTGAGGCACCGCCAGTTTCAGCTGAAGGGAGGTCAGACTGTCTTGAAATGCTTCCATTTCGAAACAGGGTGGCTGAATTCACTAAGTGAAATGGATAATCAAAGGGGGGGTGGGAAAAGAAAAACCCAAACCGGGAGAAATTTACGCAGTTTCCTGGCGCCACCTGTCGCCACCAGCCCGCCCCGCGGCCATCAGCCCGCCCTACCGCTGAGGCGGCCACGGCTTCCAGGGGAAAACATCCGACACTTTCACCTAAAATTGCTTCTTCTTAAGCAAATGTCGCTTAAGGGTAGGGGGTGTGGGTCACTCACTGGCAGCGGCACTGAAAGGTGCAGTGCTGTCATGAGGAGCTGGTGGGGAACGGTAGGTCTCCCCTGCCTGCCCTGCCCTCCTCAGCCCAAACTGAGGGGGAGAAGATAAATGCTGATGCTGGGACCCTGCTGCAGGTGTAGGCTTCACCCGAGACATGCAGTCCCACAGCACAAAACCACCAACCAGAGAACTAATGCAGGTGGCATTCTCTGCTGCAGGATGGCCCCAAAGGGTTTATTTTGCCTTGCTGCGGAGGACGGATCAATCCTGTGATGAGATGTCCTCCGTGGCACAAGCAGCGCTGGTACAACTGCTCTGAGCCAACAGGACTTGTGGGCTGCCACACAGAAAGCGTGAACTAGAGCTCCAGCATTCCTCTCAAGAGCTTGCTTTTCAGACAAAATAGATTGTCTGATCCAAACCATTAACTCTCCGAAGAGGTTATGCCTTTTGTTATGCCTTTTTGGTGCCACGCTGAGACAATACCCGCAAAGCGCAGAATTGGGTACCCAAGTTGCAAACAACTTTGTACTGTGGCAACAACCTGCCTCTAACCCTGCTGCCCAAAAGATGCTCTAGTCAGCAAATCTACCTTTCTTTGGCAGCTTTTGTCAAAAAGGACTCTTCACTGTGGGATGTCCAAAAAGAAACCCAGACTGAGACAGAGACTGAGACAGAGAGGCCTTTCCATCACAAAGAAGGTTGTGCATGCAGTCACTGAGGCTGGAGAAAAACAACAGAAAGGAATTAAAAAAAAATCTTTCTGTAAATAGATCTGCATCTACCACCACTTTCCACCAGCACTCTCCCGCCATGGGGGACTGGAATGTCAGACACCAGGCAAGGTGTCATGGTCAGGAGCACGTAACAAACATAGATGTAACTTCACATCTGCTAACTTCACATCTCTGCAGCATTTCTTTTAGCATCTTCTACAATACAAAGGAAAGTGGAAAAATCTGTCAGAGCTCCAATACACAGGCAAAACCCAGATAATCCAGGACCCACACAATCCGCATTTCACATCTAAAAATTCAAATCTTCTACCACTGAGATAACCTGCCATTTGTCATTGTATAAGAATTTGGGTATAATTAAATACTGCTAGAGATGCAGGAAAAGCTGTGTTATTTCCTGTGAGGAGAAAAGGGTGACTTAGAGGTTTTTAATATTATAGTTATTGCTTTTCAGAAACTCTCCTCAGAAAACATTGGAAAATCCCTTCTCTCCAAACAGACAAGCCTAAAATTACAGATTCATTAAATCAGTGTGTGGGTAAGAAGTTTCTTCATATAGTATCACTGTGTTTAAAACAGAAAACACAACCTCCTTTCATCTGCTGAGGATGAGAAATCCCTAACAAAAAGGGAATATATAAACAAAGCACACTGCTCCTTGGCACATTCTTTGCTGTCAAAACTTCCTCTAGCTCAGGGTCCTTTTCCCCATCCTACCTACAGTCAAACTATCTCTATCCCAAACTGTTATTTCAGGGTTGCATTAAACACTTTAGGATTTACTTATTTAGTGGGCTGCGACACCACCAACCCTTCAGCTTGACACGGAAAACATCTGATCAAGGCTCTGCAACAGAATTTAATCCACCAGGCAGCTGCCTAATGTGAGAAAATACTCTCTACACAATGTGTCTCATCGCACACTTCTGAACAAAAATATTCTCTTTATCATACTCAACAAAGAGTCTGCTAATCTTTTTTTGAGATCATGACATACATAAAATTATTAAGAAGAGTGCAGCAGCAGGGATATTAAATAAACAAAGCCCACAGATCAAGCCAGTTGAAAATTACTAGATATATGCACTGTAGGTCAATCTTGTTATCTTCTAGTGAGTGTAACTAAACAAAAAGAGCAGGGAGTAAACACTTTCATAAACTTAAATACTTTGAGCTGCGCTAATTTATCTATTCCATCAGACTAATCTAATTTATCTGAGTCAGTAAACAACAACAACAACAAAAAAAAAGGATGTGAGCTGCTCACATTTTCCCACAAATAATATCTTGCCATGCTGTCTGTGACCACAACAACTCTCGGCCACATTCCACCAGACTTTCACAAATGTTACCATTAAGAACTACTTTTTCTCTTCCAGGCTTCACTTCTCTTCTGTAAAACGAGCAGCTATTACCGACACGCTAGTTCCTCAGCTAGAAAGGGAACCAGGTGTCCAAATCAGGGCTCAGTGGAAGCTGATAATTATGTACATCTACAGATTCTCTGGCTTAGCGGATCCGTGCTACCTCCCGAGCCAACACACAACTCTTGATAATGAGGCTCAGAGGTAGCAGCTGCCCTCTGGCTCTGTACTTCTGCAGAGGTGCAAACTTTTTTATGGCAGCTTTGTTAAAGCTGGATTTTTAGAGTTTCCTGCCTATGACTATACCTTGCTTCAGCAAGGCGCTTAGATCTGTAAGCTACTTTAAACAAGACAACAGTCCCACCAAAAACAAAGGTCCAATGGGCTTGAAGTTAAATACACACTTGGGGGCGTTGCTTGGGGGTTGCTTCTTTTCATAGTTCTCCAGATGGTTGCCAGAGCAGCTTACTGCAGGGCTGCAGGATGTCGCACATGCAGTAAACTGGTCTACACAGATGCACTGAGAAAACACTCAGAAGAATCATCGTGATGCATCTGTGAATGCAGGACAGGCAAACAAGTTTCCCTAAGAATTGTGCCAAGCTCCAGCAGTGACTTTCCCTATGACTCTGAGAAAATAATTTTGTTTCTAGTCTCGGTTGCTGATATGTAAAAGGGATTAATACTTGCATAACAACATTTCACCAACTCATGGAATATTACAAACATTAATGTCCATAAAGCATAATGAGCAGGAGACTGATAAGACTAACTATTCCTACTCCAAGACCGCCCCCAGTGGCTCATTAGCAGTTGACTTTACAGTTATACATGCAATTTTCCACATGGGCCACCTCCTAAGGAAAACAGATGGTGAGAAAGAGTTTTTCTTCCCCTTACCACCATCCCTCCAAAGAAGTAAATTCTCCATTTTGACAGGTATTTTCCTGTCAAAGAAAAAAAGTATTGGATTTGGACAAATTATTGTCTTGCACAAATAAACAGCTACATATATTCAAAAGTAAAGGGATATTTCTGTATTTGGAAAATTATGTATGTATTCTTGCTGCCTTTTTTTTTTTTTCCTCCTTTCAGGAAGCCTGCTAATGTTAGAGACATTTGGTCAGTGCTTCTGCTGGAATAGAACATATTTATGTACAGTAGATGACTGATGACTGTTATCTTTTTTATATATAATAGGCTTATATGTGTTCTAGACTTTCCCGTTTTTGTTCTCACAGACATACAAGAGAATTAAATGCATAGTTAGTTCCAACAGTACAATTCTGTCTCTTACACAGCTCAAATAAAAGTCTGTCATATAGGGATATTTTACCACAGAGACCTTTTTGTTCCACATCATGACACTGGTTCTAAATCCAAGGAGGACAAATAAAGCCTCATGCTCCTCCTCTCACAATGCAATAATTTTATCTAAGAGGTAAAATCACATGTGAATCACTGGGCCCTCTTTTCTCCTGATAGGTGTGTTGATTTAGATCAAATAATCTCAATTGCTTGATCTCCCCTATGAGGAAAGGCTGAGAGAGCTGGGACTCTTTAGCATGGAGAAGAGAAGGCTGAGGGGAGACCTTATTAATGCCTATAAGTATCTAAAGGGTGGTTTGAAGGAGGAGGGAGCCAGACTCTTTTCAGTGGTTGCCAGCGAGAGGATGAGGGGCAACGGGCATAAATTGGAATACAGGAGGTTCCACTCAAATAGGAGAAAAAACTGCTTCACAGTGAGGGTGACAGAGCCCTGGAACAGGCTGCCCAGGGAAGTCATGGAGTCCCCTTCTTTGGAGGTTTTCAAGACCCACCTGGATGCAGTCCTGAGTGACTTCCTCTAGCTCTGGGCAATCCTGCTTCAGCAGGGGAGTTGGACTAGATGATCTCTATGGTCCCTTCCAACTCTAAAAATTCAGTGAAATTCAGTGAAACCAAAGCTCCCTTCATCAGCATTGACACAAAATGTTCCACAAAGACATTAAAAGGAGGGACCAACTATTTCTGAAAGGTAGAGATGTTTTCCCCAGGTCACCCACATTTCATATCTATTTCTCTGCTTGTGTTATAACTGGTTTAACGGTATTTTTAAAAGAGAAAGATTCAGGCATTTGATTTGCAAAACCGATTGCATAGCTTTCACTAATTAACCACTGATACCTTTGCATGGAAAAAGAATTCAAGAGGACAATCACAAGTCTGACGCTCCAGAAACTCTGTCCTTCCAGCAGCCCAGTACATATGCAGAAGCACACATGCTAATGAACTGGCTAGCTCTTCAATAACAGCTGATTTATATAAACTACAATGGCTTCTACTGAGTTAAATGTATTTATAACACACTGCAACATATAAATATGCAGCAGGAGGGGACCCCATGCTTTGCATCTCTTTTGATCAGGCACTGTGTTTATTGTCACTCATTTTGAAATTAGATGCCAAAGTCGAAGGAACTCCAATCACAGTAACCCTATCTCATGTTGGTTTCAGAGAGCGCCCTCCAGCAAAATGCCTAATTAGCAGCATTTTCTGAAGTTTTGGGGCACCCAACTTGAGACAATCTGTGTCTGATTTCCAGAAATGCTGAACATTCATAGCTCATGTTGCATCAGCAACAGCACAAAGTAGCTCAGCCCAAAAAAAACAAGATGCTTCAGAAGACTAAACATTACACAACACATAATGGTTGGTCACTTCAGTCTGCACGCACACCCAGCAGCATCAGAAAACGTAACATGTTGCCCAATTCCACCAGCACAAAATTAAGCTTCTCGTTAATAGACAAGCAAAATGTAACAGAAACGCCTGTTTTGTATTTGAATTGCTGTTTTGAAGATTGTGGCATCTGTTGGTGTGTATCTGTTGTAGAG
This sequence comes from Scolopax mira, assembly GCA_004320125.1. Lineage (NCBI taxonomy): Eukaryota > Metazoa > Chordata > Aves > Charadriiformes > Scolopacidae > Scolopax > Scolopax mira. The sequence continues at coordinate 24,159 of BJBW01005317.1, read as the reverse complement.
TGAAGCATGAGCAGCATCCCGTGCAGAGACTCACTTGCAGTCCTGAGTGATGTGCTCTACGCAATCTTGCTTTAGCAGGGAAGTTGGACTAGATAATCTCTAGAGGTCCCTTCCAACTCTGACAATTCCATGATTCATCTTGGTGTGCATTTTCTACATGTTAAGTTGCTCTTAATTTCTATTTCTTTCCCTAAGATTCCTTATATATAGAACTGTGATTTTGCAATCGTAAGGTACATCCCAGGCACTATGTAAAAGAATTCTTTACAGCAAGAATGAAACTCAAGAAATGTAAGTAAGTTTACAAAATGTCTTGATAATGCTAGTATTAAAAGGATATGGGAAGAGAATCCCCTATGCCTCTAGCACTTTGAAGGAGAAGAAACATGTTCTTTCTTTCCTTTTCTTGTCAGGAAAAGAGCAAAGATGGCTAAAACAGATCACAGAACAAAAATGGTCACATTTCCTTTACTCATAGAGTGCCACAGGATAGATAAAATATTTATATCACCAAAACTTCTACATTTAGACAAGTCAGGAAAGAAAGTGCTTGGTGTAGAGATTGTGGCAAATTTTTCCTGGTGAGGGGGTAATTTTTATTTTTTGAAAATCTAGTGAATAGTATTTTTTGCTTTATAGCTTCTTTTACAGCTGCTGACGTGACTCTCATTGATAGGAATACATTGCACTGATTCTTATTAATAAGGTCAGCAAGCATCCAAAGGCTGAGCCAATCAAAAATGATATCATGCTTGCAAAGATTTGAGTTCACATTTGAATTTAAATACTTGCAATTAGTCAAGTGCATTTTTGCTTTTTGGCCACAGGGTGATGTAGGCACAATGTTAAAATAGACCCACGGGGGGGGGGAAGAAAACACCAAACCCTCTAGTGGTGGTCTCCAACTGAGAGCTATTTGAACTGTGCCAGACGTGCTCGTGCGAAAGCAAAACAAGCCTCTGAATTTAGACGGCTGTTACTAAAGCTATAGTTGATATAGCAGAGTTACTGCTTTAAAGACAAACATTTCCAATACATGCAAGGAAATGGACACTAAAGTACCAGAAGGGATAGTTCTCAATTCCTGTGAGCACAAACTAGCCCACTGGAAAATTTTGGGCAAGGAAAATTTTGGCTCATAGTGACTCACAAGTTTCTTTGCTGCAGCAAGTGACTGGCAGTGCGTTTGTATCCTCCACAAATAATCAATAGCCTCTGTGCCCACTTCAATGTGCTGTTACCAGGTAAACCCATTTACTCTCCATGGAATAGGTAAAGGAAGGATAAGAACCACTGCACTCTAATTAGTAATAATAATAATGATGATGATGATGAAGCTGCCAGCACCTACAGTCATTATTTTCTTCCACTCAAGAATAATGAGGTAACATAAACTATAAATTGTGCAGCCAGCCCAGAAGGCTTGGTTCAGTAGCACTCATGTAGCCATGGCGTGACTTGTTAACAGTCTATATGGAATTCTTAGGGAAGAGGGTCAGGATGAGGGGAATGATTTCTCCAGGCAATTCTCAGTCCAGAAACATGTGGCAGCTTCTCATTCCTCATATTACATAGATACTGTATAGAGATGTTCACCCAGTCGTAAGGGTTTTTCTCATAGGGTACCAAGTGTTTGTTAAAGGTTGATCCACGCTTAGAGAGCAAGAGCAGGGAGAAGGCTCCAATTCCACGCAGTTGCCATGGCCCACCCATAGATTCAGTCACACAGGTGCTGAAGTCAAACGCTCAGGGTCATGTACAGAAGATAAGGATCTCCAACCAGGAATCTCCAACAGACAAAAATAAACGTGACCAATACAGAATCTAAAGCAATCGGAGAGGTGTCCTACAAGGGTCTCGACTTGCTAGCAGCAAAATCTCCATGTGGCTGCATCTTTCTTTGGGTTAATTCACCAATTAGTCCAAATGGATCTCAATTTGACTACTTTGCACCTTGCCAAATCTTTTCCTGTACTGTTACCCTGCAAAAACAAGTAGTATATCATATTGTTCCACCATTTCAGAGAAGCGAAGTCTGTCCTAGGACAGGATCTTCAGGTTCAGAGTCGCCAGAAATGCAGACAGTTCTGGGCTAGTGCTGGCCCTGGACTTGAGAACCGATCCACAGCTCTGCTACAGAGGAAGCCCAAAGCAAGGGATGAATGTGATACTTGCTATTCAATCGCATACAGATTAAAGAAGCAGATCAATTATATTGGGAGGCAGCAAAATATTCTCTATATTACTACTGCAATTACTAAAATGTGAGCTTGGATTCCACATTAACAACTATGATCTGAAACAAACAAACAAAGGATGTACAGCATCACCCTCCATACTGTGCATCCAGGAATTGTGAAGAGAAGGGAAAATCCAGTCTGCATTGCTGGGGAAAGTTATAAAAAATTCAGAAGTATTTAATAATTTACACAGTCGGACCACTGACCTTAAAAGTTGTGTTAAAAATTAAGAACCTCAAAGAAAAGTTATTCAAAAATACAGACTGTACTTAAAATGGATTATTAGTTCCCCAAAATTATTAAATATGACTGAATTTAATAACAAATTACATATAAACACAATCACATGGATAAGTAAATGTGATGAGATCTGAGGAGTTGAGAGCAGAGCTATGCAGCGTCAAGCTGAGGCAGTGAGTAAGTGTGACACCTACAGCAAAAGCCTAGCTGAGGCACTAACAGCTCTCATCTGTGCTCAGCTGCTGTCTGGCAGCATACCGAGGACATTTGCAGCCTGGCAAAATATTTATTGTGAAACTCATCTGAATTTAGATTTCATTATAAATGAGACAACAACCCCTTTCCCCATCATACCTCATGTATAAAAAATTATCTCTGGCTGTTGGATTCTTCCCCTCCATTTTATTACTCCAAATCTATTCACCACACAGGCCAAAGAAAAACATCACTTGAGCAGTGATTTAAGAAACATGGGTATGATCTGAAACCTGGTGTAAACAAGGATGTGTTTGTTAACTGTCACTAACATGGCATTCAGTGGAATAAGTGTTTAACATACTACCTGAACAAAATAAAAGATGCAATTAAAACTGAAGATACTCTTCACATCTCATTAAAACCGTGATACCGATTTACTGGTACAGAATGTCAGTATTTTGGTTGGTTGACCAGTGAGTAATCCCTAGATATATACTCTGTAAAGCACTTCATGATCCACTTTGAAGAAATAAGCTCTGGACTATTATTTTACTGTACACATTGCAAAGATAACAAGCCCTTCACTTGAGAGGAATACCTTTTTGGGTTTTGGTTAAAAAAAAAAGCAAGTGGTGTTAACCTGCACGCATGAGAAGTGCATCTTTGATTATCAAGTGCTGAAATATCTTGCTCAATTTGCCTTGACTCAGGAAGTGCTCTCTGATCTCAAAATTGTTGATGCTAAAAAAGCATTGTCTTAAAAGAGCAAAGCAGACAGTACTATAAAAATAATGAGCTGGGAAGACTCTTAAGCCTTTTACATAATAGAACCTCTCACTACACTGAGGGAGATTCCCTCAAGGCCCAGTGTAGCTCTTTACTTTTATTTTGGCTTAAACAGGCAAACACCATAGCGTCAATTAAAGAGGCCACTTATTTACTAAGCATTGAAAGTCTACAGCAGTTAAGAGGATTAATTGTCTTCATGCATATAAAATTTAAACATAAGAGATTAAAGACAAACCAACCTGGTCACACACAACTAACTTCAATTAACCTATCTGCACTCCCTAAGCATTTTTGTTAATAAGCACAGACCACTGGTCCCAATTCAGATCCCGGTCCTGCAACAAGTTTTCTCCATGTGAACTGTGAGAGAGGGAGCACTGTCAGAACAGAGATTCACAAAGGGGAAAAAAATCATCTGGAATAATCTGTAAAACAGCAGCTGCAATAGTAGGGCAGCTGAACTACAGTTGAAAACATATGTGGAGACATCCATAGCCACCTTCAGAAACAACTAGCATTTGAGCATCCAAACACTGGAAGCAGCTTTACCATAATCTGAAATTTGAAAATAACTCTGAGAGCTACTGATAGGACAGGAAACCATCTGATGTTACAAGCTACAGCTACTCCATTCATTTCAACACAGTTACTGTGCTGAAGCGATTTACATCTACCACATCGAACATTTCAAAATGAGGACTAGAACCACTTGACCATTACATAATTAAATTAATGCCAGTCTCAAGCTTCAGCTGTGCCTGGTAAGGAACTCACCTTTCTGGTCTTTCTGATCTTCACTGCACAGGAGACCACCAGCAAAAGCCAGAGCAGTAGTCAGGCTTGAATAGTACACACTTGCCAATATTGTTATTCAGTATTAAAATTGAGTTCAGTTCTTCATAGTGAGGTCTTTTTCATAACAAAATCCTATTTTGAAATCTTCCTGTGTTGTACTAGTTGCAGTCATTGTTAAGAACAAGTGCTGGGAGAGCGGGGGAGGGAGGAAAGATTGATAAAGCCTGTCAGTATTGTAACCATAGGGTTTATCTACGCAGACTGTAGAGGATTTGGTCACAACAAATACAAGAAATTTCACTTAAGCATTAAAACGACCCTTTTTTTTCTTGTAAGGGCAACTGAACACTGGAACATATTTCCCAGAAAGGCTTCCAAATCTCCATCCTTGGAGATGTTCAAAACCCAGGAGGCACAGCTTTGAGCAACCTGCTCTAGCTGACCCTGCTCTGAACAGGAGGGTTGCACTAGGTGATCTTCAGACATCCTGGCCCACCCCAGATTCTCTGCAACAACAGTTAAACTAGTGGCACCCAGTGCTTGTGGTCTCTGTGAACTTTCCTCAGTCACCAAGCTGAGTAACAGTAACACAAAACCCTCTCTCCACAAAGCCATAAACCTCTGTAACTCATCCATGGTATGGAAGTTTCCATATAATCCAGCTTCTGATACTCCTGATCCCTTCTGATTTCAAGCCACAGCACATCTTCAAATAGCCCCCCAAAGTATCATAATGCAAACCCCACATTCAACACAAGATGTGATGGGGTTTTACATTTATTTATAAAGATTTAAAAAAAACAACCAAACCACAGATGTAGATATCACTGACAGCTGTCACATTGTGTGCCTTCCCAGTGAACAACAGACTAATTACATGACAATTAGTTAACAAGAGTCATATAGCAAAATTACACCTAATATTTCTAGTTTCCCTGATTAATAGTTCACTAGAAGTTGCCGTGAGATAATACCAGTTTTAACCAACAGTTTCATTTGAAAAAGTGTCTATTCAGACAGGTATTTTTCCTGCTCTTACTCCTACTAGCCTTGTGCAGGTGATCACCCCAGCCAACTGCACAGGAGTGTGAATTTTACTTCTCCTTGTGAACTGCCAGCAGAATTACTGACTAATATCACTAATTTCCAACTCATTACACCTGCACAAGCCCATGGGCTCTTCATAGATACAAGCAATATCAGAATTTGGCCTGATGAGTATTTGCTGTTAGTAATGGCACACAAAGAATGTCCCACTGAAATTGTACAGAATTACCAATTCAGAAGGGTATGCCTGGCTGTCCCACCCCCTGTCCCCTGGTGCCAGGCTCTTCCTGCTGCACACCCTTCCCACCAACAGGCCATCTAACACTAGGTAACTAGAGGAATCCCCAGCTCTAGATTAGGAACAGTTTGTTTTGGTTTTTTTCCCGCAAGAATAAAATCTCTTTTAAATAACTGTGTATTAGAACAGGATCATAACTTTTCTTCTTCTAGGTAAGTGCCACAGTGGCTGTCTCAAGTGTCCTTTTTTGGCTAGAGGAACAATTAGTTCACTTGTAAAAAACCAAAGAATTTCAACATAAGAGTTGTATGTATGCTATCCCACAACATTTTATAGCCAGCCAGCTGACTGCATGATTTCCGGGCATCTAAATTTTGGATGTAGAAAGATAGAAGTGAATCTAATTGAGGACAGATGGGTCGTGTCACATTTCAATAGTTTCTCATTGATTGCAACCTTTCCACTAATAAATAAATGCAGTAAACCTGTGAAGGTTCTTTAAAATAGAAGTGGTTATATATCTAGTGGAATATAGACTTCAGGCAGAGGAGCAGCCTATGTACCTCTTGTACCTTCCCTGTATGTTCTGGTAGGAACAGTGTGTTTCTTGCCCCATTCTGAGGGGAACAAGATAATACATGCTCTGAATTTACTGCCGGCACGTCCTCATGTCCTTCAGCTTTTATCTATTCTAGAAAACTTTGGTTTACATTTCCTTCTTGAAGGTTCCTTCAGTATCCAAAGCAAAGAAACACAAGGCTTAGCTACATATTGAAGTGCTGTAACAGGATTCCAGAATCAGGGAACTGGTTTATCATGCAGGATTTTTTTAAATTTAGAGCTTCAACAATGTAGCAAGCCATCCACCAAATATAGACAGCACTCAATTAAAATAAACTTTTTTCCTATTTGCAAGCTGAATGCATTTCAGGTACATATCACTAAAAGAGTGAAAAAATCAGGACCCATAACCTAAGAAAAATAAATCAGGTCTTGATTTTTTCCACAATTGAAACTCTTAATCACAGAGGTAAGGTCTTCTACGTTACGTAAACCATGTCAAAATGTATATCAAAATTGAGAGGAATATAAGAAATAATCATGTGATAATTACACAGGCAAAATTACAATTATTCATTTAAGAACTTCTTTCCCAAGCAACCATGTTCTTAGACAGAAACAAGCTGACAGTGTATGTTGAACAGTAAAAGTCTTTCACAGTCATGTTTCCTGAAACACAGGCCAGTTGGGAAAGCTGGGTGTACATCAAGCAAAAAACAGCTGGGTTTGAATAAAGATCCAAATAGAAACGTAGATTAAACCAAAAGTAAGTTATGTGGAAATTTGCCAGTTAAGCACACCTCTGCAGCTGGCTTAGCAAAGCCATTTCACACTTGGCTGAAATGCCTGCATGGTGCCTACAAGCACAATGCAGTATCTGAACACCTTCTAATCTTCTCCATGCAACACCGACGTGACGCAGGCTGGTGGTACTCTCTGTTTCACGAGTGGAGAAGAGAGGTGCAGAGAAATGAAGGGCTCAGTCCCTGAAGAGCTAATGCTGGGCTGTGCAGCTCCCACCCAGCAGGCACTGGCCACTCTGCAACACCAACACCAGCACCAGGTTGAAGCTTCCAGCAATGAGAGGTTAGACGCAGGAGAAAGAGGCCAGGCCCAGGTGCCCAAGTGACTGATCCACTCCACAGACAGTCACCTGTTAACCACCTGCTAAAAATTTCTTCACCTCCATTTCTCCACCTGCAAAAGCCCACCACTGCTCTAGATAAAGAACCTATTCCTAAAACAACAACATGAAAATCTAAATACCTCACGATCTTCAGTGAGCATTCAGACCAGCAACGTGAAACACGAGTCAAAATCCCACTCCACCAAAATATTAGTAAGTAAAAAGTGTTTCTTTCCTGATGAAACTCGTCTTCTTGAGATAAGCAATTATGAGAAAAGACAGTTTATCTACAGCTCCGTATCTGGTATCTTAGTATAATAAACTAAAGACTCAAATTTAAGTTCATATGCTAAGATCAGAATTTGTCTCATTCTGGACAAGTGTTCTGATCAGAAGATCTTGACATACCACGACTTCTTTGCTCTTGGTATCAGCTGCTTTGGGCATGAGCAGCATTCAGCGCTCTCAGCGCAGAACATGCCTCTGCGATTCAGCTTTGCCGATTGTCTTGCAGAGCTCTGACTTCAAGAGAAGGCTTCAACAAATAGTTGGCTACAAGGTGGAGGTGGCAAGGGCAGGATGATTTCAAAAAATGTCATTGCCACTTAAAAGCCAAATCAAATACCTAAGGGGTTACGTGGTTGTACAAGTACATTTGAGAATCTAAGCCCAAGTTATCATTCAAAGTCATGAAGAAAGGCCTCCAAACCCAAAGCCTCTTCCTTTCCTTTAGCATATACATGAATAGAAAGCATATCTGTAATTTTAGGAAGACGGCAGAACTGAGCAGCCCTCTCACCTTGTTATATACTGCAGGGCTGAAGCCTACAGCGTTCCCTTAACTGGTTCACTTCACTGGTAAAGTGTGTTCCCAGCAAAGGAAACAGACAAAGTATTAGGCTTGAGGGAACATCAACTAAGTTAAACTTACCAAAATAGCTGCTGAAGAATGCACAATAGAGGTTTTGTAACAGTTCTCCCTCCATGAAGGCACTTTACTGCCCAGCAATAGCTATTTAGTTTCAGAGAACAGAACCAAAAGGACAGGCATGCAGAATAAACCACTAACTCTGGAATTAAATGGTTCCATGAAAAGATAAGTCCATGCTTCTGAAAACCCTTATTATTCCACAGACAGTAAAAAAAAATCAAACCATCCAACATAGGTTTCCCTTGCTTCAGCCAGCCTGAAAGAACAAGAACTTCTTCCACATTCTCCCTTCTTCTATAGCCCTGAGCAGCCACACCAAATGAGATACTCTTAGACTTGCCTGGATTCCAACATTTACACCATATCACTGATTTCCATTCCCCAACAGTGTTTGTGAATGTTGGTGATGAGTGTCTGAAATCCAATCTGATCAGTATAGGAGGAACACAAATGCTGTAGGATAATGTAATATTAAACTCAAATGTTAAAATGTTAATTTGAGGTATGAAGCTGCCCTCAATATACACGCAGTAATAAAATTCAAAACAAATAATTAAATAAATGAAGAAGATACAGCAGTGGTGATTTGAAAATCATCAGTTCTCTACAAGAAAAACAGGAAGTACAGAGGAAACCTGACGCCATAAGGGATATACAACAAATGGAGGCCATCCTTAGATAGGCCTGTAACCTACACAAAGAAAAGCTCTTCTCCATAATGCAACATGTGCCACTTATATAATAAAGGCCTCTTTTTTTAACCTTGTATTTCACATTTGCTAGACTGGCAGAACCACTTTAACGTAGAAGTCTTTGTGTATAATCTGAATTTCTTGTCTATCATCCTTTGTTTTTATCTTCCATTTTATGTGTATACAGCTGGTATTTAAAGAACCTTAGCCTGAACAGAACTAAAAACCACTGAGAAATCCTCACAGAAAAAGAAATCACTGCATTATAGGATTAGTCTGTTGAAAAATTTTTTTTTTTAAAGCTGAAAAAAAAATGTAGAAACTGTCTATGTGTAAAGTCAAGGTCAGCTGCGGCATTCACAAAAAAGACAGGCCGAATTGTGTAATCAAAGAAGAGATGATTATTTTCTCAGTCCCAGAGTGTCATTACACGAATCTTTAATAACCTCATCAGGTGAGATATCTCAAGTCAGCTCACATTTCAAAGAAAAAGCCCTAAATAACTGCATTACCAAAGGTAATAAGGATTATAAAAACTAGAAAGCTATGATTTTATCAAAACAAACATTAACAATGTTTTTAAAATAAATTCTAGATGTTCTTATATACTTTAAAGCACAGTTTTTCATCGACACATTTAACACCATATTGCGCTTTTGCAAATGTCAAAAATCCCAAACAAGTCAGCTTTTCTCTCCAAATCTTTACATCCTTAAAGTTTGGATACAATTTCAGATCCAACTCCCACAGACAGTACATGATATGATTTTTTAAAATTATGTAGAACACAAGTTTATGTCAAATGAAGCAGTAGCCAAATGCATTGCGACGATGATTACCGGAACCTCATTTACCCAAGATTCCTGCTAGCTGAAATAAGGTTGTGTGCTGCTGTATCTAACTATCAAGGGAACTTATTTAACGCGATTAACTGAAACCCTGATCCTCTGAATTCATGTTCCCTCTGACATTTGGATTATTAAAGCTATAACCACTCTGAAAAAGAAAAGGCTAAAATGAGCTAAGAGGCAAAGACCATTCTAATGACTTTGTTATTTTAAAAAGTGTGCCAGGTGCTTACCCAGGCAAGTAGAAGGCAGAGTCCCCCAGTTTAAATGGCCAACGGCGTATTCAGAAATGATACTGTAAGGCACAGAAAGGCCTTAGACGAAAGAGTACAAGAGTTACAGTAATATGATTACACGGTTGCATAGTTAAGGAATGTGAAAATCTTGATGGTTCAGTTGCAAGTCTGCTGGTCATTTTGTGTGTGTAATTATTATTGATTTACTTCTTGATAGAATCTCAGAGAAAGCACGGAAAAAGATTTGAATGAGAAAACGCAGATGTAAATGCAGATTTTAAATGGTGTTTTCACTTGGCATTAATTATTTTAATGGTATTTTTAATTCTGTTTTCTAAGATACAGATTTTTTTTCCCTTGACTTCAAGTTATCACATACTCTGCTTTAGCAAAATAAAGTAATCGGGTGTGGAATGGGCACTGAAGGCAAAGACTCAATAAAAGAGCAGCATGCTTTTCAATCTGGCCTTTTAAAACATCCACTATCAGAGGGCTTTGGAGGTTTAAGGGATTAGATACCCTGACACATCTGTCAGATTATTATGTAAGAAAACTCTCCTGCTGTTTTCGGTGGATAGAATGTCTGCTGTGGAATATTTAAAAAATAGTTTTAAAAACAAAACCACACAAAATAGGCAATATTTCAGTTGCTTCAAAGTATGTTTTCATGGGAAAAAAATGATAACTTATTTTTCCTGGCCAAAAAGCAAGTTATATTTAGCGCTCTGACTGTGGGCTTGTATCTGAATATGGATTAGCAGAATACACATGCTTTTACTGTTCACAACAGAGATTAGGCAAAAACATCAGGATTTGTAGGTTGACCTAACTTAGCTATATTTTACAGAGCCAGGAATCACCAACAACATGCAAAAAATAGCATTGAAATAGGAAATGATAATTCATGTTACACTTCAGTTATATGCTTAAAAGCATTTTAGATGACTGCTGATTTTAGGAAGTTTTCCATATAAATCAAACCCCAAAATAATCTCATGAAAAACACCTAAAATCACCCTACCGCTCACGTGCTTTGTTTTGATAGCACAGTTACATCTCATCACTGGTGTGGCAGCAGCATCAACATCCTGCTGCTGAGGGGCCCAGAGAGCAACTATCAGTCTCCAAATTCACATCATACATGGCTGGAGAGCTGAAGCTTCATTAAAATCATTACCAGAAACAGAAGTCTGAACCCATCAGCCACCACCGGTTGGATATTACAGAATTAAACAATTATTATAAGTTCTGTATTGGTCAATTCTGGTCCTCAAGTTCTGCAATTCTCATGCCCCTGCTGTGCTCTTTTAGACATCTCACGCTTACAGCAGGGGATCAGATGATGCAGGATTGTTTAGGTGGTAAGAGCTGCAGTACCGTGTCACACAAACAAATCACAGAAGCAAGCACAGCAAGAGTTGAATTGGAAGTGTCTCCCATTCCAATAATTTCTCTCTCTTAGCAGCTGAAATCCACCTTTGCCAGAAATTCCATCACCAACTGCAGAAGGCATTGTAGGCTCTGCTTTGCTTGCAGAGATGAGCAGAAAATAGTTATCAATAGAAAGAGGCAGACTAAAAATCAGCAACGATCTGAAACATAGATAGGGATACATTTGGATCACTAATAATATGGCCAATATACAGGGGAACACATGGCAGATTTTTTTTTTTTAAATAAACATATGCATGTGTGTATGTATATATGTATTAAATTTCTCCCAAACCTGACCTTCAACAGGAGCACAGTAAGAACTTGAAAACTGTTCCCTGCTCAGGGATCAACTGACATTGTCAATTGACAGTGTGTGCTGACATTATGTGCTGACACATTATCCCAGTCTGAAGCAACAGTGCTCCAGTCTCAAGAACCAGCCCATTACTCTCAAAGGGTGCAGACTAAAGCAAGAAACTTCTATGCAGTTGCAGTGTATATTGGGGCAGTTCCTGAACACAGACACACTCACTTGCTCACCACTTCAGAAACATCATCCCACCTATACTGTAGCCCTCATTTTTTAGTTTCCTCTCCTTTCAGCGAGTGGGAACCTAAAGGCAGTATGTTCTCAGCCACACAAACTCCTTTTGCCCAAACTTCCCAAAACTTTTGGTCTAGGACTGGCAGTTTCACTGTTTGCATTCCTACAAAATAGAGCATCACGAGTGGAAGGTTTCTACTGATGAAAGAACAGGGCAGTAACAGTCATGAAAATTACAGACTTTTCTCTATATAGAAATGGTTCAATAACAACACTGCAGATTATACTGACCAATATTTAACTTGTTAGTAAAGAATAAGCACCTTCTGCTCATAGGAATTTACAAACTGGAAGCATTGATTCATATTTTACCTCTGTGTATACCACTGGCATTGACGCTGAAGTCAGTTTAATTCACATTGATAAGTTTACACAATTTAATAGTTAAAATGCCAGTCCTGATTGATTGTGTACATACACAGACAAGTCCTATAGTGAGTCAAAAGAATAATCAGTTAAACGATTCAACATTTTTCACAAAGAAAAAATATTCTAGGAAATGGCCTCTTTTTTTTTGGTCTAGAACTACGTATGGTGATGTAGATTCAGAAATCCATAAGGATCTCTTGTTTATATGCCTCTTGTGCGAACATCCCTCCCTCAGCTGGGTTCCCTAGCCTGGGTGTATAACCCATGATGAATCTTATTAATTCAGAAAGAGGGAATACTCTTGTTGCATATTGGGAGTCAGCATTAGGAAAGCGAGTTCAGTCTATAAAATGAAGTGATCCATAAGGTCCTATACCAGCTTTTCTGAATTCACATTTTTAAGCTATGCTAAACACCTCTCATTTGGACAGAATCGGTGTACCCCCAACTCTACATAAACTAGCCAAGATTATTTTGCAACAGCCCATACTTTTGAAACAGGAGTTTCAGACATGCTCTGTTTCAATCTCAGATGTTGAAGCATCTAGAGTCCTAAGTCTTTGATGCTTCAGAAGCCTTAGAATTATTATTCTATGCTTCTTTCAAATGCTTATTTAATCTGAAAATATTTGGGGGAAAGAAATTGTATTTTTATTGAACAGCCCATTCTTCCAGAATTCTGGATTTAAATATTTTGAGCAAAAATCATGTCTCTGCACACATTGACATCTGTAAATATACAGAAATTGTGTCTTATTTACATGCAGTCCCTACATTTAGAGTTTGGGCAGTTTATGCACACATCTCTTGTAGCGGGAGCGAAAAGCACGTTTAATCCAATGCTTATGCGCAGCTGGCAAAGAGATGTGAGAGTGGCTCTTCAGGGGCAGAGTCTGCCTGGCACACACAGGGTCACTCTCTGTGCATGGAGGTCTCAGATGAAGAGCTACTTATTCCAACAGACACACCACAACAAACAAACACAAGCTCAAAGCCTCCGGCACAGCCAAATCTTGCTGTATCTTTGCTCTCCAGAGTCCAACATAGTCTCACTCCCACCCCGAGCATCTATCAGAGCTACCTTTTTGTTCTTCACAGGGAGCTTTCAGAGGATACTGAACTCTGAAATTAACTATTTTTTATTTTTAAATAGAAGTAAACAAAGGCATATGCATTCAAAAATCCAGACTATAGAAGAACATAATTTTCTTTTCAGTGACCCACACACCTAGCACTTCCTGGCTCCAGCAAGCCTTTCCTGTGAGGTTTCTGACTATTAAAAACATACTAGCATTTGCCTTGCCTCTGGCCACGCTTAGATTCAGACACACTCCTATTTTACATACATCTCATGTTTCATTTTCGTTACTGTGCATCTACTTTCCTAATAAACATGATGGGATGCTTGTTTTGCTACAGCAATTCTTCAGCATCTTCATTTTTCCAGCTCTCTGACTCCCTCCATCCTTCCACAGGCCTGAAGATGTCATTCAGCTGACGTTTTGTTGGACCCCCTTAAGTGAATCTTAGTAAAGCCATTTGGACTACAGGATCTTTTCAAGAGTCTTTGCAGAGTTTGAGACTGGCCTGAGGGCATCTGTGTCTTAAGCCTCACGACCACTGGTACAAGGTGCAGATGGACCTCCGGCTCCATCACCTCCTGAGGGCCCCAGTTCACAGTACATCCTCCCAAACACAGGCCTACTGTGTGCAACCAGCGTTACTGTACTGAAGAAATGTCTATTACTGGGACACTGGAAGTGACTGGAAAATTTACAGCACTTAGTTTCCACTGGCTGAGCAGAAATACAGCTGCAACAAACTTGGATCTGTTTGGTTTCAACCTCTGGACTACACAGGAAATAAAACAAAGAGAGAGGAATCAAATTGTTCATTCTTCTGCGTAAAAGAGGGAGAAGATCACCCTTCCCAGCCTAGCACAGGCCAGACTTTGCTGCTCATCTCCACCTTCCCTTTGCCTGCTGCACAAAGAGCTACCCTTGCTTCAGCGTACATAGATCCTAGAATAGGACCCATCAGTGCTCTAAACAAGGTCACAAGACCATACCCACCCACACTTTATCTGGCTAAGGACCACAAGGTATAGTAATATATAGACAATGTAAACAACCAACTTGTTAATGACATCCCAAATCCATGTTGCAAGAAATGAGTCAGGTTGGTTTTGGACACTGTAGATAAGTACTTTTCTGAAAACAACCTTGTGCCAGAAAAATCCCTTCTTTTATTTTGAGGGTTACTTATCTCAAATTTTGCTTTAAAAAAATCACAGTTACTAAGTTACGATGGACATAATGTTATAGGAAAGAGACTTAAAAGGAACTTCCACATGCTTACCTAAACAAGTATCTTTACATATCTGAATGCATTGATCAGCTTTAGGGGTGAAAGGATTATTCAGCAGAATGAAACTGAATGTAAAATAAAACAGTCTCTACACACTCAGGATGGTGACAATTATTAATACCAAAAAAATGCACATGATTTTTTTTTTTTTTTTTACAAGTCAATCCAATATACAGCTTATATCATACCAAAGCATCTAAGAAACCTTAAAATGTTAAGCATATTAATGACTTTAGCCAAAGAAAATTCATGAATGCAAAATCTTCTGCTGAAAAAAGTTTCTAAGAGGGAAAAAAAGCAGCAACGTTTCAGCAAATGTATAAACGTGTATCCTAAATGCAATCATAATGAATGAGGAAACATATTGTACATAAACAACTGAAAGACAAAAATATGATCCATAAAACATACCTCATCAATAGCCATAAACCTAACTAATAATTGCACCACATCCGTCACACTCAGAGGCAGGTAAAATATAGACTCTAAAACAGAGGACAATATGTTCCCGCTCACAGTGTAAAATGGCCACTTGCCTTAAGCACATAGAGTGGGCCTATGTTGCTCTCTTTTGGTGAATGTGCAGTACTGACACAAATTTCTCTGCAACAATTCTAGCCCTTAAAATAATATTTACTCAACCCTAATTCCAAACCCAATCTTACAAATAACCCTAATATTTTGATTTTAAATACTTTTTAAAAGTTAGGGGTTTTTTCATCACTATTTCAGCTAAGAAATAACCGATAACGCAAAAAGCCAGCTGCTTTTGTACTTGCTCTTTAACTATGCTTAAGTCTTATATGCTACAGGCTACTTTATCAAAATGATCAATATCATATCTACATGCACAAAAATATGTATGTTGAAAAGGAAGACTAACTAATGTTGGAAAAAAAGATTATAATAAATTGTTTCAGTTCTTTCATTGGCAATGACAGCCATACTTCACTACTCTTGAGGTTAAGGCGGGAGAAGCAGAGAACAGCAAACAGTAAAGCATTCGCTGTACATTTCAGTGTAAATACAGATATTTGTGCATAGTGACAGAATAAACAGGATGTGACAATTAAAACCAACTGATCCATTCACTTCATCCTCTAGCTGACTAAAACAAGCCCATCACTGTTTATATAGAAGAGATCGAGCACATTTTCCTAACACAGCCTTTCCCACTTTATGTACTCCCCTGCACCTCACTCTCAGTGAGCCTTCCTACCCTCACAACCACCTGGTTTAAATTCTTCCTCACCTGACTCCTTCTCTCTATCCTTGTTTTCCTCAGCTGCTGTCCTGTTTTGTCTCCTCTGTGTTAGACTGTTTGTGTGTACATCTGTTGTGCTATAAAAATGTTTAATAATAATCCCCGTCCTTTCCACCTGGGCTGCAATAATAATGTTTATAACCAATTCCATGTGGTAGTTATACAGGCCCAAGTAACCTTCAGGCTATTTCTCATTTGGGGCAAATAATCTAAATTAAAGAGATTAATCCTTAGAGTACACATGGGCTTACAAGTACTAAAGGAGGGCAAATACTTTTCTCCATCAACAAAGGACAGTCTTCTTAAAGTAATCACCTAAAATAAAGCATTCAAACCTACAGGTGTAAAAGGAGATGAGAATTATTCCTCATTAAAATAGGAGAACACTTAAAGTTGTCTTGGATTTCAGTGGCATAAAATTAAATGCTAAGCACCTTGAAATCCTTTCTCTTTTACTGAGATGTATTCATATATTTTGGCATATAATTTTAGCCACCACAGTTTGAAAGTTTTGTCCTCCTTTTTCTGTGAACAACAAATAAAGAAACACATAGATTTTATATAAGCGTAAAAGAAAAGTAGCTAATAACAACCTTATTGATATTCAGAAAAAATCTTTTAATATCTTTCAAAAAGCTGTTTATCCTCTATGATCCAGCTACACCCACTTAATCTGTAAATCAAAGAAAATCACACCAGGAAGTGAGACAGTTAAATTAGATGGGTTTCTGAACATCTTTAAAGCTTCCTTGAAAATCTGTGAGGGAATTTATGTGGCTAAATTGCTGCATTCATACATGGAACAGAGTCATGGCAGGAGAATTATTGTGACCATGCCATTAGATTAGCATTCCCACTTCAGCTGCTGCCCCAGGAGTAGCCAGAAGATGTTATACTTAATGCAGTTATCCTGATGAGTGAAATTTCAACTAATTATTACACATAAATACAGAAGAGAGAGCTTAATGGAGCCATACCTCAGTCAAACAAGCCAAAGTCATGAATGGTAAGAACATAAACTGAGTCATTCATAAACAGCACCACACAACTTGAAGCAGAAATTTAGTTGTTTTAACTGCCCTAAGTGTATCTTTGTGAAATACAACAGAAGCAAGGCCATTTTAAAATTGCACTGTAATGTGTCAGATTGAGCCTTCAAACACTTGACACAAGTTTAACTCTAATCCTTGCTAACATGGGAAGAGCCACAGTGCCATCTGTGAATCTGGGCCCAAGTTTGGAAGAATCACTTGTTCCATGGAAAACCACCCACTGCTGCATCTCTCTGGAAACCAGCCCTGACAAACTGAGAGACAATTTGCAACTTTCTGCTCAACTCCATTAATTGTTTCTTCATCCCCTGGAAGGTCCGCCCTATACAGCTCAGCATCCCACAGCTCTTCTGTTTCTGACACCCTGCAAGCCAGCTCTAGAGAGCAGGGAGGAGCTGCTGCAGCCTGGGGGTGAAAGGGAAGGGGAAATGAAGGCTCCGTTCACCCTCAGGCTGGAGGCTGGAGCTCTCTGCAGCTGGCAGGATGCAGCCCGTTACATCCCTGACCCTGCACAGTTCAGACTGGTTAATACACTGCTGCTGATCTGAACTACACCCTAGCTGTAACAATCTCAGTTACACTTCATGGAGTTACAGTTCATTTACAGTACAAGGTCATGGAGAAACAGAGAGGTAGCTGAGGAAAGCCAATGTCAGTCTAGTCTTCAAAAAGGGCAAGAAAGAGGACTCAGGCAACTACAGGGCAGTCAACCTCCCCTCCATCCCTGGTAAGGTGATGGAACAGTTCATTCTGGATATCATCTCTAAGCATGTGGAGGAAAAGGAAGTTATCAGGAGTGGTCAACATGGATTCACCAAGGGGAAATTTGCTTTACAAATCTGATAGACTTCTATGATGTGATGACTGGTTGGGTAGATGAGGGGAGAGCAGTGGTTATTGTCTACTTTGACTTCAGCAAGGCTTTTGACGTTGTCTCCCATGACATCCTCACAGGTAAGCTTAGAAGTGAACAGAGAGGTGGATTGAGAACTGGCTGAATGGCAGAGCTCAGAGGGTTGTGATCAGCAGCGCAGAGTCCAGTTGGAGGTCTGTAACTAGGGACCAGGGGTCAGTACTGGGTCCAGTCTTGTTCAAAATATTGAGCAATCACCTGGATGAGGGCACAGAGCACACCCTCAGCAAGTTTGCTGATGACACAAAACTGGGAGGAGTGGCTGACACACCAGAAGGTTGTGCCACCATACAGTGAGACCAGGACAGGCTGGAGAGTAGGGCGGAGAGGAAACTCCTAAAGTCATAAAGTTCAACAAGGGCAAGTGTAGGGTCCTTTATGTGAAATAACCTCACATATCAGTACATGCTGGGGGCTGACCTGCTGGAAAGCAGCTCTGCAGAGAAGGACCTGGGAGTCATGGTGGGCAACAAATTGACCATGAGCCAGCAATGTGCCCATGGGGCCAAGAAGGCCAATGGTCTCCTGGGTTGCATTAAAAAGAACTGTGTCCAGCAGGTTGAGGTCCCTCTCCAATCTGCCCTGGTGAAGCCACATCTGTACAGTGCCCAGTTCTGGGCCACTCAGTTCAAGAAAGACTGGGAACTACTGGAGAGAGTCCAGCGGAGGGCTACAAAGATGATAAGGGGACTGCAGCACCTCTCTTATGAGGAAAGGATGAGAGACCTGGGTCTGTTTAGCCTGAAGAAGACAAGACTGAGAAGAGTCTAATGCTTATTAAAATCTAAAGGGCAGGTGTCAAGAGGATGGGGCCAGACTCTTCAGTGGTGCCCAGTGACAGGACAGGGGGCAACGGACACAAACTGGAACACAGGAAATTTCATCTGAATATGAGGAAAAACTTTACTGTGAGGGTGACAGAGCACTAGAAATGCCCAGAGAGATCGTGGAGTCTCCTCCTCTGGAGATGTTCAAAACCTGTCTGGACAAGTTCCTGTGCAACCTACTCTAGGTGAACCTGCTTTGACAGGGGAGTTGGACTAAATGATCTCCTTTGCAACCCCTGCCGTTCTGTGATGTTGTGATACAGTTGAGCCAAAACATAAACAGAAGGCAGAAATTTGCTGGTTACAGTCCCTCAACACAACTGATATATCTGAGAGCAACTTTCTACCACTAAGGTTTTATTAAGGGTCACAGATAATTTAGTCTATTAATTTACAATTTACAGAGTAAATGCAAGGTTAAATACCAAATCCCAATAACCCATAGTAAGTGGAGAAAAAAATATCCTGAAATACTAAGCTTTAAAAATTCAATTAAAAATATAAATAAATAAATAGCCAATCACTGTTTTTGTAATTATTTTAACTTTGATCTTTAAAATCTGCAAGTTGACTTATATCCTGTTGCTACGGAAATCAAATCATTTTTACAGTTGATAAACACTCAAGTTTACTAGTTAATTAAATCCTTTTTGGATATTTTTTTCTGCTTTCAACAGAAAAAGTTTAAGCTTTTAATAGCAAAACGGAGAAGCATTATATAATTCTTTTACTTGATGTTCTGAATTGCAATTACTGGTTTAAACTAGACAACTCCTTTGGGAGGAGCTTGAGAAAAGTTTGGCTTTCTCTTCCTTAAGTACAGCAGTAATTAGAAATGATTTGGCTTTTCTGTACCTCTGTTAATCTGCTGCCTTCTCTTCAAAACAACTGCAAGTCTCCCATACCACTAAGATTACATTAATTTGGTTTGCAAATTAACGCCCAAATTATCTGTGACATACTTAGCTCATACAAGTTACACATTAGTGACATTTTGGACTCCTGAGTAACACTAATATTTTATGTTGCATTATAAAAAGATATGAAAATTATAATTTTTATGTGATGCTTCACAACTCAAAATATGTAGGAAAAGCAAACTGCTTTTAAAAATGAGTAAAATTTTGATTTGTATCCTTGTATGTGGCAATTATAGGCTTGATCCTGAAAGCATTTTTTTACTTAGTGCCATTCACCGTGCTTCGAAAAGAAGCCCTCATATTAGCAACTACTCATCCTGAGAAATATTACAACCCAGTGGAGCCTGACTGAACTTGATTCAAAGCATATGGTTTTCCAGAAACCATCATGACAGATTTCCTTGCAACCTGCCAGCCTAATACTGATAGCTTAAACCCATTCACTCCTGCTGCCCAAACCCATCTCCTCAGCTTGACTATCCACAGCTCTCACGGCCTCCCAGAGCTCCCCCAAAGGGACAGCGGGGCAGCTGCAGAGAGGGCTGGGTTTGCCTTTGGTTACCTGTGAGGGTAACCTGCTCCCCTGAAGGGCTCGGTGTGTGCCCACCTGTCTCCTCGTTCCTGTAGACGAATGCTTCCCAAACTACTGCCTGACAGTACCTGACTGCACGTATGCTGCTAGCCCTTATATTCCACCTGCTAAAATCAAGTAAGACTTTTTTTAAAAAGACACATACTTACTTGATATTAATTTGTAAAAAACTATCATTATCTTAAGAATTGCCCCTCAGTTAAGTAGGGGTGGAGTTGTTTGCAGCATTTGATTTTAAAAAGTGTCCACAGGAAGTAAAGCTTCCAGAATATATTTTTTCCAGTAACCATTAATTAGCAGTACAAAAAGACTGGGGCAATTATTGATAGACTGCTCTCCCACTTCACCTTGGTAACAACAAAAATTTAAGTTGGGAAAAATCTTCCTTGCTTCCCCAATGATTTTGTAGAAAACAGTAGTAACAATAACAGTGATAGTTAAGAAAAAAATCATCCTCAGTAGTGCTGCAATCATTCCATTATTGCTGTAGCATCACAAACCCTCAGTCCTTTGTGCTTCAGGCCTTGAAGTTGGAAATTATTTTGCCAGTGTTTTGGAGAAGCATCTCCTGCAGGCTGAGAGCCCTCCTTTCTCAGAAAGGAGAATTGCTTTTTATAATCTTGCCCGTGCAGAGTTACAGAACCCAAGAACAAACAACACCCAGCACAAGCAGAACTGGAGAAAGGGATCTTCCTGCAGGTAAGAAACTGCCTGACACGGGCCCTGCTATCGGCATCTTTGCTACTGGAAACACTGGCTACTGGTTGCAGCGGTAACGGGTGACGTTACTGACATCTGCTGAGGACAGGAGGGGAGACAGGACGCTGTGTGGGACAGCACGTGGTCTGCAGAACCTTGGTGCTTTGTCAGATGGTGCTTTCTGATTTCTATATGCAGTTCCCAGAAGTAGAAATAATCTCAATAAGAGACCAGCACAACCAACCTGTGAAACCATTTCTCCTGACAGAATAGAAAAACTTGTCATTAAATTTTATAGTGGAACGGACACAAGAAGGGAGCATCACTACACTCCAATTACTACACTGTATTGAAGAGTGATGGTTCACCACTAGATGTGCAACGAAAGCAAAGTTGCTTCTGAAAGATACAATGTTTTCTTTAAAAAGAGTAAAGCACAATGGCACAACACAATAAAGTACAATTTATTGTTGAATTAAATAATTACAGTACAGCGTTATACTTCCTGTTGAGAGTCTGCAAGCTAAACTGCAACTCAGGTGAGATACTAATTCCTAAATAACAAAAATGCTGACATGACCATATGCATATTAGTGTTACGGGATGTTGTTATCATTCATGATGCAATCCTCCTAGAACAGTAGAACAGGTTATACAGCATCCAACTAAAACAAAATTGTATACCAATTTTATTTACTTCACTGTAATAGCCAGTAAAGCTATCCCCACTGTGTTGTTGCAGTCTGTACAGGAGAAAAAAAAATTTACTGTGAAATAGATCCCATCATTTCAAAAGCTTTTCTGAGAGCCAAGCTTCTCCCAAATGTGGGTGTTGCTCAAGAGCTGCTATCCAATTACTTCAGCTTTCTAATCCTAAGTAGGTTTTCTATTATCACTAGCAATACGCATATTTGTGGACCTAAAAGAAGATATATAACAGGCAGAGATGTTACAAAGTATATTAACTGGATAGTGTTTGGGAAACTCAAGCATATTTTCTATACAAATATTTGTACTCAAACCCAGTTAAGAACATATACTGGGATAGTCTGAAAACTGATTCACATTAGATGATCATTCATACCGCTATTAAATCTTCTTCCTCAAACCCAGATTTGTTAAAAATTGGAAGTTTTAAAAGGTAGAATTCCTCCAGCTTCCTCCACCTGAGCAGGATGGGGGCTGGGGGAAGGCAGGGAAGAAAGATTGCAAACTTTCACAATTCAGAAAGAGCGGCCAGCGTTAGCGGTGCCTCCGTCTACCGCAGCAACAGCCACACGCCGACAGCGGTACCAGCGTGTGCAAGCAGGTACCAACAGCGGGTAAGCTGGCCAGGATGAAACCACTGCACTGCATTGCACACCGCTTTCAAAAAAAAAAAAATTCTTTTCCTACCGATGCTCCCATTATTCATCACTTGGGACCACTACCGTCATACTCAGCAGCACATCTGTGGAGCATTTAGGTGCTCAGTATGACAAAAGGCACGTCACGGCTGAAGGAAGTTGGGGGGCTGTCTCTGGTTCCCAGCCCGTGTTTCAAAACAAAGCCAGAGGATGTGGTGACAGGAGAGGGACACACACGCTGAAACCACTGCAGACAAAAATAAAGGTGTGCACAAACTCTACACCTGGCATGCGACTTAGCGAAGGTTAGTGCAGCCTGAGTATAACCCAACCACACAGCTGTAGGCAATCATGCTGATTAATCTGGCAAATCATCCCACAAATTAAGTAAGGATTGGAAAGATGCCCTCAGGTCAAGCTTACCAATGTAAGTAGAAATGATTTTAAGTGCCAGAGGAACTTATTTTTCCCTATCCCAGTAAGTTCTCAATTGCTTCTGGTTGAATAACGTTATCAAACACCAAAGCAACCAAAACCAACGTGATCAAACTTAAACTGTTGGATAGTATATTTGCCTATCATTACATCATTTTGATGCAACTGCTTTATTTGTTTTCTGAGTCAGAATAAATGAAATCAGATGGCTTGAATTGTACACGATGGTGTAAAAAGCTCACTCCCGTGAACAGCACAAACAAAGGGACACTGAGATACTGGAGCATGTTCAGAGAAGGGCAACAAAGCTGGTGAGGGGTCTGGGGCCTTACGAGGAGCAGCTGAGGGAACTGGGGTTGTTCAGCCTAGAGAAAAGGAGGCTGAGAGGAGACCTTATTGCTTTCTATAACTACCTGAAAGGAGGCTGTAGAGAGGTGGGGGTCAGACTCTTCTCCCAAGCCACGGGCAACAGGACAGGAGGAAATGGCCCCAGGTTGCACCAGGGGAGGTTTAGATTGGATTTAGGAAGAATTTCTTCACTGAAAGGTTTGTCGAGCAGTGGAACAGGCTGCCCAGGGGAGCTGGTTGAGTCACAATCCCTGGAGGTGTTTAGAAGATGGATAGATGTGGTGCCGAGGGACATGGTTTAGTGGTAACCTGTGAGTGCTAGGTTAATGGTTGGACTTTATGATCTTAATGGTCTCTTCCAACCAAAACAATTCTATGATTCTAACTCTGCACAGGAAGGGAAGAGGCTGTGTGCCCAATGGCCTTACCCAGCACAACGCCCACAATCATCTAATAGGGCTGAGCACCAAGAATAGCTGGGCTGTGAGAAATTCCAACTCTCCCAAGCCTGACATATCTTCAAGATTGCTAACTATGCACCAACATGGTCAGTTATTAAAAATATATCTACACTGCACAATACCTCCTAATTCATTATGTACCAGAGAAAGTACCAATCTCTGCACAGGACAATTTACCCTACTTCTCATTAGCCATGTTTAGTCATTTAACTATTTTACTGCCTTTGTAAGGGATGTTGCATATCAGTTATTTTACCAAACATGCGCTTGTAGCAATGAAACCTGCAGTTCTATGTGGCACACAAGTCTCTGGCAGAGCAAGCAATGTCAGAGCTGCAAGAAAGCAACTTCAGGGGGAGCTGAGACCGTTTGGCACTCAGCAGCTCAGCAGAGGTGCCTATGCAGCATGGGCTGCTTGAGATGCAGGTGCACACCCCCGGAAATACATACTGAATTCTCATCTCTCACTATTCTTGTGCCAGATGCACCATTGCTGAGATCACTTGTGTGTCACTCAGTGAAGGGGATGACTTGATCAGCCCCGAGAGGGCCCATAGTGTTGCTCAACTGATAAAGGAGGACATGTT
>BJBW01005316.1:40832-53854 GCA_004320125.1 Scolopax mira | reverse complement strand
CACAAGAGCACACTGCTGGCTCATTGTCATTTTGCTGTTTGAGTTTGAGTATCCACTTCTGATTTGGCATCTTCTTTTCTGAGAGAAGACGTGTGAGAGGGATGTTTTCCAGAGAAAGGAAAATACTATTTGAATCTCCTCAAGCTAAGAGTTTATCTTCTTTTTTAAATTTTGACCAAGTTCTATAAACACCTAAAGTATTGTGCCAAAGGTAGGAACATCACCATCTCCAGCATTGCTTTCAAAGAATGGTTATTGTGCCTAATAAGCTTTGGGCTGGATCTGATATTGCATGGGGTGTTCAAGGAACATATCACATGCTATTCTGAGGTCTTTACATGGTTTTCACTTAGCTGTTGAATTGTAAGAGGTTGTATGCTTCTTCAGACTGAGATTTTTAGGAGCAGGTATTGACACTTAAGCTTAGATGGCTACGGAACCCTGTGATCCAAATGCCACAGGCACTTGTAGGCACATTTAAGCATCTACAGGGCTGGGCAGTGAAAGTGGTTTGGTTTGCTCTTTCGTTGCTAGAGTGCACAGGGATTTTTAGATGCACAGAGGAGGTAGTCTGAACACTTCTCTGATGTGTGGAATGATAGATTCCCATTGCTAACGTTGTGTGTTAGACAGGTTACCAAAATAAATCACGTTGAAGCATTATGGATAACAGAGGAATGCAATGTAACTGATTCTGTGCTTTCTTGCCAAAATCTGTTGTGTTTCATACCTTACTGAATCAGAAGTTGCCTCGCCATGTTACAGTTTTAGTTCCCTCAGTTAAACAAGTCCAGTCCATTGTCCCTAGATCTTTCTTTGTTCTTACTAGACTATAGTCTAATAATTCCCTCTCCATAAATAAAATTATTTTGATTCAGCCACTTAGTATATCCAGGCATCCAGCTAATGTACATTTTGCCTTCTTGAGTTTTGGACATGACAGTGATTTTTCTTAAAAGACATCTGCAAATGGTGAGTGTTAAGTAGATGCTCAAGTTAAGTGCCTGTATTCAATTGTTTATCTTTAAGTGCTCCCTAAAACAGATGTTCCCCAAACTACTAGTTTGAAAAATAAACTACTACACACACTTTGTGAGGAATATAAGGCCAGTTGTCCAACTTGTTCTTAGCAGACAGGAACAGAAGCAAAGACATTTCTGTGTTTCTTGTTGAATGGATTTGGTCCTCTACTCAAGCCATAAATTTGAACAAGGAGCAAGGAGAAGTTTTCTTGGTTGCTTGATTGGGTTTTTGTGGATTTTTTTCCTTTTTTTTTTTTTTTTTAACCAGACAGTGGAGGTAATGCCTCAAGAATGATGTTACAGAACTCATTTACCTGAAATATGTCCCACCTGAGGAAATGAACTTTGATATTTGACTTTTTTCTTCCTCGTTATACCAACTGATAAAAATTCCAGTCTTATTTAAAACAGGTCAAGGGCAACTCCTAGTTTTGTCACCAGTTTAACGTGGAGGATGGTGCCCAGTAAACCTGCACACAGCACTTAACTCTGCATTGCTACACCTTTCCACAGGGCTAAATCGAATCATTTCTGCTTTGTGTCACTGGAAAACCTCTGGAAAATATATGGCATTTGCAATATCTGAATTTATATGTATCTGTTATATGCCTATTTTTTCCTTATTCAGGAGTACTACCTTTATTCTTGGCCCAATTTAGTTAATTTTCAGTTGAAATGTTCTCTTGAATAGTCTGTGAATTAGCTGTGTATATAGTGATGCTGTTTGACAAACACAGCTGCTCCAAGATTTTGGTGGAAGTAGAAAGAATGAATGCACACTATTATAAAATGCTGAAGTTACATTTTTTAATAGTGTTATCTATTTTTTTTTAGCAGTCTCACTTGAGAATATTAATCTCAGAAACATCTTTCGCATCTCACTTTTTTAATGTGTTGTTATATATATATATATATAGTCTGTTCCTACAGCTCTGTTGTGAACCACTTTTGTATTGTTAGTTCCTTGTTTAACTTTTTTTTTTTCCTTCACATTTTCTATTTCACAGAGTGCTATTGTATCCTGATGAACAGTTTACATATTCCAGTTTCAAGTTGTAATGCAGGAATAGAAAAATCGAATTAAGTAAAACTTAGGTGTGCCTTATAAATGCTATTTAAAAATATACATAATTTTAGAACCCCTTAAGTTGTGCTGACTTATAGACACAAATTCAAAAGTCTTGTGTGTCTTTGTTTTTTTTCCTTCCTGAGGGTTTGTTATGTCATTGATCGAGTGTGGATTTTTTTATATCTCTTCTATATCTCCCAGACATTAAGGATACATATGTTGGATTAACCTACTGTTTTGAAAGAAGAATGCAGTAGTTAATATAGTTTATCCTTACATGTATCAGCAGTGTGTCTGATCCTCACTCTTACACCCCAGCCAACTTGGTTTAACACTCAGCACGCTGAAGACCTTGGGTAGCTGTGTAGCACAAGCTGCTGTGCTGTTGGATGGACTTGGCAAAAGTGATAAATATCAGCAACGATACGTTAATATCCGAACTCTGTGTTGATATCCATTAATATCCAAGTGTCTAAACTTTATGACAGTTTTTTGTAAGATTTTTACCAAAATGTTGTGATACGAAAAGGCAGTGAAAGGTCTTTACTGCGCGTTTTTAAATCTCAAGTTTAACATCATACTTTTTAAGGTGGAGAGAGAAGGGCAGAGGGAGGGCTGAAAGTAAATAGGGCGCCTTGTTTCTTCAGTGGAAGTTAGATATTATTTCTTAATTTCATTACTGTGTGATGCCACTGTAATCATTATTCTTTTTCAACTTTGTAGACTTGCCGCCCCCTCCTGTGCCACCTCCAGCTATAAAATCACCGACTGCCCAGTCCAAATCACAGCTGGAGGTGCGGCCGGTCGTGTTGCCAAAACTTGCTTCTGCAGAAGGGAGGACAGACAGATCTGCTGAAAGGAAAGGAGCGAGCTACAAGGGGAGGGACGGGGTGGATGGGCGACAGCATTCAGACGGGCGGACAAATTCGGGCGAGCGGAGAGAATCACAGGAACAGCAAAACGATGGGAAACTGCGAGGAAATAAAGCACCAAAACGAGAAGGCACACCAGCAAAAACTCATCTTCTTCAAGGTTATTTTGCATGCTCTGGGTTTGGTGAAGTGTTGTGTGCTGGTCACAGGGAAGAAGCAGCTCTTTCCAGATCCCTCGCACCGTTGGTGTGAGCAAAGTTAGGTCAGCTGAATTGTCACCATTTATTGTGATTTGAGGTGCTAATACACGTCACGTTGCAGGTTCTCATTAGGGTAAAACAGAAACAGAAGCTTATGAAAAACACCGATTTTCTATCTTGCTTTCCTTATGCACCCATCAAGTATTAAAGGTAATATTGAGGAAGCCCAATGATCTCTCTCCCTGAGAGATGAAAAAGATCTCTCTCCCTGAGATCTGTACGGATCAGTGTCCTTGCCCCTACCATATATTTATAGTCTAATTATAATCTAATTTACAAAAGAACTGAGCGAAGTCAGGAAGTAGATCTGTAACTCAGATATTTAACTTTTCTGCCAAAGAATTGGCGTTTGACCTGGTTTTTTTTTTCTATTTGTAAACCTAGTTCTACTTAAATAATAAGAAAGCCATAGTAGTAAGGCATTAGTTACAAATACCAACTGAAATGGCATTACATGAATCAGACCTGATCAATGTAATCTCTTGCATATGGAAGTTGGTAAGATTACTCATTGCTAATTAATGGAACATATTAAGGAAATTTGCCAACCATTCACTAAGGCTTTCAACACAGATTCATAGAAATACCTGGTCCTTTCTTTCTACAGGTATCCAGGATCAATATCAGGGGTGATTGGGCAGTAAGTAGGTTAAATGGGCACATTAGATAGTAGATAACTATAGAGAAAAGTTAATAGAAGCTTACCTTAAGAGGTTGGGCCTGAAATGTTAAAACATGACTGCTAATTTTGTTTCAAACTCAATTTGAGAAGTACAGCATCTCATATTTAGACACCGTGAGCTCCTTGCGAGTATCATGTGTGTATTGTCACTTCCTCCTACTCAGTCGTATCGAAAATACGTTGCTAGAGCATATTTTTCTTCATTTTCCTTTAGAACATAGAGTAGTGATCATAAATTGAAATGAAGTGGACAGTAATCGTGAATTAGTTTTGCTGTGGTGAATGTTACCAAGTGAATACTATAAATTTCCTTGAGAAAGCTTCTATAATGCTATTATGGCAACAGTGTATTTCATATTCCTGTCAGACTTCACTTTAAACCTACTGAGGATCATAAAAAGTAAAATAAATCAACTGCATGCAGAAATTTTAGGATCACGGTATCTCTGGGCTTGTAAACATAACAATGTATACATTTAATTAAACAGAGGACATCCTGCCATATTCTAGACCAACGTTTCCAACATCAAATAATCCTAGAGACCCCAGCTCCTCCAGCTCTATGTCATCAAGAGGATCAGGAGGCAGACAGAGAGCAGATCAAGCAAATATAGCCCGAAGGAATGTTGCAGAAATGCAAGTCCTGGGAGCATATGAACAAGGAGAAGAGGAAGAAGAAGAGATGGAGGTAACTGCAGTTTTTTACTGTACTACTGAAGATGACTAGCATAAGGCTATTTTCTGTGTTTAGACAGATGCCAAGAAAAAACACTTTTGAACCAGAAATACTTCTCAGAAAAAAATAGTACATTTATTTGTCTGTTATGCGCAATCCAAGAAAAGAAACTTTAAGAACGTGTCAAAAGCATAAAACCCAAGTAGTATGTAGCCTAATATAACAGTCACCACACTAAAACCTATGGAACAGAACTTACAGAAACACAGTATTTAAATGTGCAATTTACATTATCCAGATTCTTTCAAAAATGAAAATGAAGCATTAGAGCATCTAAGGACACCCTGACATTGCCTGTCACATTTTTTGAAGCTTTATCGTTCTAGATTTTATTAGATATTAAGGTGTGAACCTTTTTCTTCCTTTCTTTCTGCCTAATGATATTAATTCAATTTAAATCCTGGTTGTTGAAAAGGTATCCAACTTGCAGTCACATTGCTGCATGTAATTAAAAGTAGTAATTATTATTTAAAGGTAACGAATCTCTAAGAAGAATGTGGAACAAACTTTGCATAACGAAATCTAACCTGTTGTCATTTATGTCTTTTTTTTTAATACAGGAAACAGAAAGCTGAAGACGCCATGTACTGTAACAGGCTTTTAAAATCTAATCAGAAAAAAAAAAAAAATCACTTAAGATGCCTCAAGTCTGATGATGTTTGACGCCAGAAATAATGTTCAGTGCAATCAGAGTGTACAATTTTTCATTTCTCTTCATGCCATCCGAATGCTAGTTTTTATTTTACTCTTTCTTTGTAAACCCTCCTTATTAGGAACGGCCCTTGCCTATTCCCCAATGCTGAGTCCATCACCGTTGCTGCCCGAGAAGGCGGGTAAAGCTGCTCTTCCTGGGACTTGGGCCCAGCTGCTGCTTCAGGATTAGAACAGGAGGGGATTCCAGAGCCTGGGATCCTGAGGTTTCTCCCCAGCGAGGCGGTGCTGAGCTCACTGCCCCTACACCCCTGAGCCAGTCGATAAGGTTACAAGTAACACGGCGTTGCTTCAAAAAAGCCCCAAAGTGACCATCACGCAGAACATCCTTTCATTCGAGGGGTTTC
The DNA here is from genome assembly GCA_004320125.1 of Scolopax mira. Lineage (NCBI taxonomy): Eukaryota > Metazoa > Chordata > Aves > Charadriiformes > Scolopacidae > Scolopax > Scolopax mira. Next base: position 48,155 of record BJBW01005316.1, on the reverse strand, counting down.
GCTGTAGCCTGCAGTTAGTGCAAATGGTATCTGGAAATTCCAGTACAGACCACGTGCCTCGTGTTCTGCCAGTCTCCTGCTAACCTTTTGCAGACGATACAGTTCTACAAATGCAAGTAAAATTAATTTGGGATGAGGTGGCTCTTATTGTAAATATGTACTCATTTTAAACCCCCTGTGGTACTTTGATTTGTCTTTCCATTTTCATCATTAAGTACATTCTTATTAAAAATGTCCTTTGGGATAGGCAGGAGGTAAGCCAACGTGATTGCTATTTGCCTAATCGTGGTATGAGCAAGTTTATCTGAAACTTTTTCTAATTTTCAGCTTCAATAATGCTTATGAAAAATAAGCAGGAAAATCAGTGGACATTTTTAATAATGATTGGATAATATCATTAACTGTTACTGGCCCAAATCTCAGACCTCTACTTGTGTCAATTCACCTTAAAGAAGTGCCACTTAAAGAAGTTTTGTTTGATCTTGGCAATGAATTTTTTTTGTAATGCACTGCTTATCTTTTTTTTTTTTTTTTGGTTTTAAAAGCACAATCACTAAACTTTGTTTGTAAACCATTGTAACTATTAACCTTTTTTTGTCTTATTGAAAATGTTAAGCATTTGTTTGGGATCTTTTTCATCTTTTTGTTAATGCTTTATGTTTGTATTTGGAATATTTGAATGATGACAGACAGTAAAGTAATAAACGTGAATGTGGGCCATAATCAAAACACTTCTCACTTTTCCTGGATTTACAGAAAATTATCAATTTTGCTGTGGCCTCTCTCAACATTGGATTATCATCAAAGCTGAAATAGAGGCATTAGTTGCATTGAATTTGCCAAATGATGTCCTCTGTCTGTAGATTTTATGATCTTTTTTGTAATTATAAAATTTCTTTGTCATTGGTGCTACTGGAAAAATGTGTGTTTGTTTATTGACAGCTATCAGGACTAGCCCCAATGAAAAAAAAAAAAAAAGAAGAAAAAAAAAAGTGTTTTGGTGTTTACCGAGGACTGAAATTTTTCATTTAGCTAATTTTTAAAGAAAGGTTCCATAGAAAGGGTGTGCAGTACTAAAGGAACAATCCATGTGATTAATGTTTTCATTATGTTCATGTAAGAAACCTCATATTTTAGCCATAATTTTGCATACTGAGGATCCAATAATCAGAAAAGTAATTTTTGTCACATTATTTATTAAAAATGTTCTCAAATACATTCTCTTTCTTGTGTAGTTTCTTGTGTCATTTTAGAGAAAAATTTAGAAATGTAATTTTAGAGCCAACTCTGATCTTCTTTCTATTGATATGAATCAGAAACTGTTCCAGTGAAATCATGCAGTTACGGTAGCATGAACAAAGTGGGAGAGCTGTATGCAGCCTAACATTTTACATAATTACAATTGATTGCCCTAAAGATCTGATTTCTGGATGCTTCATGAACTGTGATAACGAAAACGTCTCTTATCCTGCCAATTTCCAGAGAGAGCTGATGAAGAAAATCTGTACCAACAAAAGCATTCACCTCAGGGGTGAGGTACAAAAGGAAGTAAGATCCAAATAGGTGAAGGGAATGAATATTATCGGTCGTATGTTTGTTGGGGCCTGCACAAATACAAGTTTTCTTACCTGCCTGCTGTCGTCCCACGCTGTAGCCATTTTGTGGTCAGCAGAGCCCTGCTGCGGATCACAACTGAGTAGGGGGTGATCCCTTTTTCATTCTTGCATTTCCATAACCCTGGATTCTTACCCATCACCCTGTTCTGGCCCTTTCTTACCCTATACCCATCACCTCAGTTTAAAAAAAAAAAAAAAGAGAGAGGAAAAAAATACAGCTATCTCGTTCCATAAAAACCCCACTATATCTTTTATTCAACAAAACCATTTTGCTTCTTGTCTTTTTGCCTGCCATACTTCTTCTTTCCCAAGACCTTTATTCAATTTGGAGCCAAATCCTAAGGTGCTGCAGTGTTCTTCTGCACCAAGCCTTGACAGCTCAATCAGGCATAAGCCTCCAGCGTAATTTTTTTTTTTTATATTTGTAGCTTTGAAGTAAATATTCAGATAGTAGAGTAAGTTAAATATGTTACCTTTCTATGTTGCTTAGGGTGGGTTTTTTTTATGGGGGGTGTCTTCAGCCCTCATGGCTGAGTTTGGACTGGCATGTGGTAGAGCTGCCAACACAATCCAGACCAGCCTGTGCCACAGGAGGCATCCATCTGGCCTGCTCCTTTCCTTTGGAGGAGGCAGGAGAGGTTGATTTGATGGGCACAGGCTGCCTCAGCAGTAGAGTGTCTTTCCTGGTGCTGGGAATGGCCTCATGGTTTGGGACCAAGCCCTTGCAGGGTGTGGGGAAGGAGGTGGAGCTCGAGGCAGGGTCCCTGAGCATCTCAGCCTGCCAGAGGTGTTGTGGTGTATCACAAAACTGGGATCTAGTTGCAGCTGTAAACACTGGTGCTGCACACCTGAAATAACAGGTACTCTCTTCAGTCTCTACTGGCACGGCGACATACTGGAAACCACGCATCAGATCCCCAGCTGATGTCTGTTGTCCCATCTCTGTAGCTTCACTAGAAGTTCAACGCCAGCTGAAGTTCTGACCTCCAAAAGTGGTAAGTGGGAAATCTTGCCCAATGAGTTTTTTTACTAAGAGTTATTTTAAGTCTGGTTGATGGTGTTCCCTAAGACGTTATTTGGGTTGCTTTCAGTTGTGGTCAGCAATATCATAGAATCATCTGGGCCGGAAGTGACCTTCAAAGGTCATCTAGTCCGACCCCCCACAGTCAGCAGGGACACCCCCAACTAGACCAGGTTGCCCAGGGCCTCATCGAGCCTCACCTTGAATGTCTCCAGGGAAGGGGCCTCAACCACCTCCCTGGGCAACCTGTTCCAGTGCTCCACCACCCTCATTGGAAAGAACTTGTTCCTAATGTCTAATCTAAATCTACTCTCCTCCAGTTTAAACCCATTGCCCCTTGTTCTGTCACTGCCGGCCTTTGTGAACAGACTCTCCCCAGCTTTCCTGTNNGCTCCCTCAGCCTGTCCTCGTAGCAGAGGTGCTCCAACCGTGATGGTGTTTCACAGAGTTGTCACAGAGTTCTTGCACCGCTGCTGGGTCCTCAGTCTATTGTGGTCTTAAAATTATAATTCCTGTTAATCAGTACTGATATACACTTGACTTGGTCTTTGGCATTCAGATAGAGTAAACCTAGGTCATTTACACATTGCTGCTTTTTTATTCAGTGGTTGGAAAGCCAACACAAGGAAAGAAAGTAGTGTTCAGATGTTTTGATTATACCTGAAGAAAACAAGTATTGTGCTAGAAAGTCCATAGCATGTGTGTGCTGAATTAATATACTGGACATATAAGTTTGATTTTTCTTGTAGTGCGTTCTGTGAAATTTACTGTTGTTAAATTTGACTTTACTTGAAGTAAAATAATATTTGTTGGAATACTGTGAAAGATGTGTAAAAGTATCAGAATTATACCATTTTGGAAAATGCCTTGCACATATTTTAGCATTATATATTAGTTTATTTTTCAAAGAGTACTTACTGCATAAATGACAAAGTGGTTTTATTTTAGGGTAATGTATATATACCTAGCCTAGATCTGTGTTTGCAAAAATGTTGTAGGGATAGATTAGCTGTAACTGATCATGAAACCTAAGCAATGTCATTTGCTTCAGCTCCTGCAAATATATTTGAACTGTCTACCACCTAACTTCCTATGTTCCAGAACCAGCTCTCTGTTAAAATACCGACCTAGTTAATTTATTGCTCTAATTAGCCTGTACATTTTACATAATGTGTTGCTTTTAACATTTTCTACTTTAGATTTCCATAATCTATTATCTTCCTTGAATAAACTTATGGAAGAAAGAACTTTCATAGGAAAAATGTAGGATCTGCCTAACACAACATCTATTCTGCAATATGCTTTTTCAATATCTGATCTCCATTAAAAATTAAAAATACTATATTCCTTAGGTGAAGCTTTCAAATTAATTATATACTTACAAGTGGAGAAAATGTTTTTATACATTGTTTTTGCTTATGTTACAGATGAAAATTCATTGCAAATGAAAGTCCTACTGCTAATGTATAAGAGCAGCATTATAATATGTTTAGTGTGTACATAGAAAGATACTGGTATCTGCAGATGCAGATTTGCATGTGTATACAGTTTTGGATTTGGTGAGATTAAGGTTGGTAACTGAGAGTCTGTTCCAAACACTTGGCTGAAAGGTGAACGTGTTTATGGATGTTGGAGGTTTACCCGCACATGACTAACTCCCAGTATCACCACAGACATCATCCTCACTGGACATATCCTTCAACATCTTCATTTTCTAGTAAACTAACTGAAATTTCATAATTCAAATCACAGGATGAATCTTTAAAATTTATCAGTGGATCGGTTTAGATTGATTTAAAATTTGGATAGGTCTTTAAGGTCCACCAATGGATTTCAGAGTGAACTGTTTACTCGGGACTGAATTTTTCTTAATTTTTTGTCATTTTATATGACAATTTTTCTGTTGCCTATATATGTTCTTCACAAAAGCTAGTGCTCTGTTGTGCTGTGTATGACTGAAACATTTAAAGATTAGGAACGCTATTTCTTAAACTATCCTTTCTTTTTATCAAGCCACTGAATTGTGGATCACAGAAACAGTCAAAGATTTGAGATGACACCATGGAAATGAGGATCCCTTTATGTTTTGTGTTCATATTGAGGATGGGAAAAAAATCTGTCCTATTTAAAAAGAAGAAAAGGAATTAGTGAAAATGGAATCCAGTCGTCTCTATGGAAGCCATAAAGTGTGAAGGCAGGCTGAAGAAAGGAAATCAAGGGCTGTAAAGAGAAATAAAAACTCATGGACCTAAGGAACCCAAGTCTCATGGACGCTAAGGGCAAAAATCCTGTTGGATTGAACTGCCCTGGAAGTGAATTATTTCCTTATAGACTGATAAACAATAGCCATCACAGTGCAATGAACACTGGAGGAAGGGTGAAATCCTTGCTGCATGCTTGTTTTGTTCTTTATCCTTGCTAAATATACACCAAATGGGCTCATTTTAAGCTGCCAGAAGAGGAAAGTGAGGTTTTAATTCACCGTGGCATTCAGCTTTCTTGTCACATGAGATGATGAGGATGGGACCTGCTCAGCTGTAGTCTCTGTATCTGGCATAAAGAGTAGCAAATTGCTTAGCAGATTTTTTTGGAGCATGATAATCAGAGCCATGATGATAAAAATAGTGTTTATTGAATTTTATTTCAGACATAAGATATTTTTAGCAAGAGTAATATCAGGAAATGTAGAATAAAACTACTTAGTATTGACTTTTATTCTGTAGCTTCTACCAGTCTTCAAGCACAGGTGTGGTTCAAAGTTGTCAGCAAGGGAGAACAGTAAAGGAGCCTTTATGGGCTTTAATGCATAGAAAGACAAAAGCAAAACAAAGGAAAAAAAAAAAACAACCCAGCCCCCAAACACCCCCTCTTTCAGCAAATGATAACTAATAGGATATTCCTAAAGCATTTGGATAGCATGAAAATAATGGCCAAGAACCTTTGTTTCTGCATTGTTAATTGTCACAGAATCAAAGATTTCATTACATTCCTGAATTAGATGTTTGCAAAAGAAATTGCACTCTACTGAGCCGAGGAGAGAGCAATGCAGTTTCTTATACCTAGTAAAAGCCCAAAAAAAGTGGAGCTGAAAACTAGGTCCTGCCACAATCATCTCAGCAGCATGCCAAGTCTGTACCCCACATCACTCACCTTACTAATGCAAATTAAAATATTATTTAATATTATATTAGTTAGTTCCATAACCATCATTAACAGACATTACAAAGGTGGCAGAATTTGATGGCTTAGCTTAACATTCAAAAGCCATTATAACCCTGAAGTCGTTGTTTCTTGGATACTGATACCTGAAATAATTTTCCAGACAGTATAAAAATGCAAGGTGCTAATGGAGTCTGCTGTTACAGGAAACAGAATCTATTTAGGCAGATATAAAGAATACGTGAGTGCCAAATGGCTTTATTTGTATTTTTTTAATATATATATGTGTGTGTGTGTGTATATATATCTTTATATATATATCTTTATATAAATCTTCTGTGCCTTGAACTAACATCATTCTTATGTGGTCTGTTTAGGAGGGACATTCATATCATTCTGCTGCTGCTACTATGGGATGAAAGCTTCAGAAGGACTTCACATGAGTCATCGTCAAGTTTATGTGTACAAGGTATAAAGGAAAAGAATGAACATTTGTTTATCAACCTAAAATTTTCTGCCCATCTATGCTTGCATTATGGCAATCTTTTCACTTGTATTTTACCTTTTTCCTATGAAGCCTGTTTCATAGAGTGTACAGGATGAAGACTGTCTAATTTGCTAAACCTTTTCCTGTTTGTTGAGCACATCAATACCTTTGGGTGAGTATTTTGCAAATGTTACTCTTCAGGGAGAATTTTTAATTGCACGGTGCTAAGAAAAACCAAAACCACATCTTCATTGGAAGCCTAATCCTTGAGTGCTCACTTTGGCTGGCTTTAGTAGTAAATCCAGAGTGCATGGTACTAACAATCTATCCTGCATATATAGCTGTTCATCCTGTTCTAACCTCTCATGCAGGCACCCTCATTCCTGTGAGACAGGTGGTGTTCTTTTCCCATCCGTACAATAGACAAGCTGAAACTTATATTCTCAGAGCATTTCCTGAGAATTTATCAAAATCACAGAGAGGCTAGCACAGTGCTGAAGTTCAGCTTCTGAAGCCTTGCAATGTTCTCCATCTTTCCACATTAATAAATGCCACAAATGCAAGCCTATTGATGCTCTGGGAATGCAACACCTCATACAGTTCTTTCTTACATCTCTGTACTTCTCTGCCTTTTACAGGGCTTTGTCCACTGTGCTCCAAGGGAGAAGTTAGGTGGGGCAACCATAAGAAGCTAGATGTAAGGCGGTGGGGATTGAAGAAGCTGCTTTTTCCAGATTATTAGTCTCAGAGCATGAAAGAAATCAGGATTTCTTTCAAACCCAAAAACATTTGGCCTTCCTGGCACTCTGATCTGTGATGAGCTGCTTGACTGAACAAGAGCTTGGAAAGGAGTTTGTCAGAAATGTTATGTGTCCTAGAATAAAAATTTGTAATTGAAAAAGGGAGGTTAAGAGGGGGCTTGAAAATGTGTTTTAATGGTTTTTGCAGTTTTTTGGTTTGGGGTAATTTTTTTTGCCCTGAAAGAAGTAGAAGTGAACACTGTTATTTCACTGAATTTCACTGAATTTTTAGAGTTGGAA
>BJBW01005316.1:14645-40827 GCA_004320125.1 Scolopax mira | reverse complement strand
ATTGCCCAGAGCTAGAGCATGTCACTCAGGGCTGCATCCCTCCAGAGAAGGGGACTCCACGACCTCCCTGGGCAGCCTGTTCCAGGGCTCTGTCACCCTCACTGTGAAGCAGTTTTTTCTCATATTTGAGTGGAACCTCCTATGTTCCTACTTTATTGTGTATGAAAGCTTAGGAAAATAGTAATAGGTGATATTTCCCGTGGAGATTGCCATATATCACTGTAAAACTTTCAAATGAGAAATTTCAGCTACATTCACTTTTTACACAAGTGAGAGATTAATAAGGCTGTGCCAACAAAATACCAACCAGGATTTCTAAGCCCCATTTTAAACTATAGGAAAACATCTTTGAAAGAATATTCTCACTAAAATAACAAACTGGAGCTTAACTGTATTGCCTGCAGTAGGAAGGGGCTTCAGACACTTAACTTTTGCTGCAGATATTCCTCAGAATCTTCTGAATCCCCATGGCAATTAGAATTAAGATACAGTGGGATTAATTTAATGTCTGTCAAGCACTCTGAATACGAACATTTCTGTATAAGCCATAAGTAGTAGCATCACTTCTGTCAGTTTTGCTCTGCAATCACAGTCAAGATCATTTCTCAATAGCTTTTGGAGAGCTTTCATTTAGTTAGTTAACCAGTCCACTGAAATGTAATAAATCTATACTACCAAAAAAAAAAGAAAAAAAAAGAAGAAAACAAAAAATAGATTTAATGTGGATTTTTTTTTGTTCCATGCTCACTGCTTGTAGGCTTGCTTTCTTGGATGCATGCACACTGTCACAATGCTTTGACATTGTGCCCACACTGGGAAAATGCAGATTCCAAGTGCCAGGAAACCACATATGTACTAATTTCAGTTACTTTCTAGTTCTTGTTGTGGGCAAACTATAGAGGATATTAATCCAACTAACAATAGGAACATTTGTTACCATCAGTGACATGCTGACAGTGACATAGTACCATCTAACGAAGTGAATGATTTAATAAATATCTCATGTTTTAAAGAAATTAATTCAAATATTACCATCATTTCTAGAAAAGATCAGTGGAAAACTGAGAAGAAAAATATAAACGGTACTTTACTTAAGTATTTGCTGGTTGTAATACTTCAACAATCAGAAGCAAACAGTTCTTTATCGATTCTGATTATTGTCATCAAATCAATCTTGTGTCAGTGAAAGTTGGTGTGGTAAAAAAAATTCCCAGAAAGTAATGTTGGAAAATGTTTCTATTAGATGGCTAGGAATCTCATTCAACATATCCAGAGAAGCCATGTATGACACCGTGCTGATTTGTGAAGAACATCAAAGAAAAATTCTGAATATTTCTTCAGGCATTATAATAGGCAGCAAAGTACCTTTATCACTATCCATTTCCTTACCAGATGCTTAGAAAATTCAATTTTCTACTAACCTTAGACCATCATTCTTGTAGTTGAGCAAGATATATCGGGTTTTCCTTTTTTCCCCTCTCTTAACCTGCAAATAGTAGAAACCTAAATTTTAGACAGTGTTAAATTCTCAGATAATCTTGATTACAGCTGGCGTAACATCATCTCGATGACGGCCTCTCAAAACAGTAGAATGCTGCTTCCAGCCTCTCTGTGTTTGTCTTGTCAGCTCAGGTGTCTGGCTCCTCTGGACAAGGGCTCTCTCTTACTGTCTAGATGTGTGTGTGGTGCTGCAGGACGGTGGACTCTCACATTGCTGCCATAATGTAAATAATACAATATAATTAGTATTAAAATGTAGGGCCTAATGATATTCTGAGACTATCGGTGAAGCCCCTCGAGGACCAATTTTGGGACAATTTTATTTAATATTTTCATTAAGGTACTTGGCACAAAAGCAGGAGTCCGATAATGAAATGTGCTGAGCATGAAAGTTTTGAGCAATTGTCAGTATGGAGGAGGAGTGGGTCACCTTGAGGGCTGGAGTAACAAAAACAGGATGAAATTAAGTAGTTCACTGTGCAAGGTCATGCATTTAGGAATTAATTCAAGTGCCTTGAATATGCTGAAAATACAGCAATTGTAAACAACTGTGAGGAACAACTGTGAGGAAGAAAAAGGCCTGAACGTATTTGTTCATCCCAGGAAGTTTCATAAGCTCCCAGTGAGATGATGTCAATAAAACCAAAGAAAACTAAATGCAAACCTGAGATACCTCAGAAAATATACTTCCAGTAGAAAGAGAGGGAAATGCAGATGTCACTATCTCGGCACTTATGAAAATACAAAGTGGATGCTTTCTCCAATTCTAGTTGTTTGTGGAACTGATGCTGTGGTTAAACTTATAGAAAAGTAGAATCGTCTACATTCCATTATCATACATGCTCCTTGTTAACTGAAGGATTGCGATAAAAAGATTTTCAGTTGTGTCATAGTGCAGCTTTTTGATAGGAACTATTATAGACACATGGAAAAACAGCTGTTTGCCATGTCTATATGTGAAAAATCCAGAATATTTTCAATTAGGTCTCAGTGCAACTAGCCTAAAATTCCAGTGAAATCTCACTCTCCAGTAGCATCCTTTGGACAACTAGATCCATCAGAAAAGTCATGAAGCCATAAGATGCAACTTTTCCCTTGACAGTAGTTTCTGAAATAGGCTGAAATGATTGAGTATCACATTCACTTTCAGAGCAAGGCATTAAAGGTTAATACTTTACTTAAATCAGGTTTTTCCATCTAAGCCTCAATCTGAAGATAGAAAGAGAAAACTGAACATTTATCTTAGTGCGTTTGGAGTAATGGCAGAGTACCAATAGCTTGAGATAACTTATGGTGGTAAACTTGATTTCACTATTCAGACAATTAAATGGATAGACAGAAAATAATGAACATCATTCCTGTAATAATTCACCTTTTGCAGATGGATCCAAAGTTGAATGTTTCACCCTAACCTGAATCTGAACTACAGTTATCTTAATCTGTTTGCAAAGATGACATCTGAGACCATCTAAATGTCTGAGATAGCTAAAAAAAAAAAAAAAAAAAAAGTAGAGGAATTGAAAATGAGAATATGAGAAGAGAGAAGATGAGCCCTCCAAAAGTAAAGCTAAAAAACCCCACTCAATGGCATGGTCCAGAAGACAAAAAGAGGAAAACTCTCCTTGAGAGTGAGATTATGGAAGTCACCAGGAAGCCAGGAAGAATAAATACCCTGTAACCAGAAGATAGATTTTAAGAGGTGCAAACGTGCAAGAGTGCCATGGGAGGAGTATTGGCATGGCATGAGGGAAGAAGTTTGAGTTACCAGAAACTAGGATGCTCACAAGGCTGTGCAGATTGTCTCCGGGCCCAAGGAAGGCTCTGCTGAGCCTGGTGGTAATTTTCTGATGCCACCTTAATGATGAGCAGGACCTCTCCCTCTCTCTTACAGGTACTAACTGCCATACATCAACTTGAGAGTAGGAGACAAGTTCCCTCACACGTTAGGTTAATGCAGTTAATTGAGGCAACTCAGGTCCTCCTGGAATTCTGTTGGCCTGGTGCTATTTTTGTAGGGCGTTACATATTGGTTTGGTTCCTCTCTGGGTGACTACAGAGTCACTGAGTGTCCTGAGAACACATCTTTTTCACCCATAGCGCTAAATGTGAAAACAAAAGAAATAATTTTCAGATATTCTTAAATTATCTAGAAGCCTGGAATTTACCCCCGAAGCACATTTTACCGTGTTCAAATATTTTAAGCCCCTTCACAGGATGGTTGTGCAATGTTTAATACTTCAACGTAATTAGAGAAAACCTCCCCCCCCAAATATTTCAGTGTAACAATGTTGATACCTGCATAGTTAAATCTCACACAGAAAGGGCAAAGAGATTTGCAATAGTTTACAATGTTTTTATTGTTATTAAAGTATCTTACAGTGACATGATACTTAGATGTCAGAACAATTGTAATCACCGTACTTTGTAGAGCAGTAAGTCAGCCACTCTAAACTGAATATCCATTCTGTGGCAAAAAATAAGTGTAGTTTGCATTATGTGTTTTTGAAAATGGTACCCACTACCAAAAACCTGTATGTATTTTCCTGGCTGTCATGATCTCTCCTGTGGCTCTTGACAGTGACGTTATACACCAGAAGACGAAAGCTGTAGCGTGATTTTTCAGATGGAGTCTGTCTATGAACATATTCAGGCACCTCCCCCGGTAGACATTACTTCTCTGCATCCACCTCCTGAAATTGCCTTTCGTATCCAGCTTGTATCATTGAAAGGAAATTACACCCCAAAGGCTCTGGAACAGATCTTTGGAAGAAGTACTTCTCCAAGCAAGTCTTGGAGTAATTGCCTCTCAGCAGCCTGAGCACAGTGCCTGGTTTGGCAGTCTGACCTTAAACTCTAACCTCTAGTTTTTATTATCGTTATTGTCATTTCTGCTCCTCTGTCATTAAGAGACTTTCCAGTTTCGCTTTATTCAGCTGGGAGCTTTAAACCCTCTGGCCCATAATTTCCTTTTCTTTTTTTGGCATTTCTTTTTCTCAGTCCTTTCATGAAACTTGTCTGCTGAGTGACATGCCCTCTGTAAAACATAAGCCATAATTACTCTAGGATTGCTCATACTTGGCATAAATACTGTACTTGCAAGTATGTAGCTTATAGCAACACGTGTCACATTTCATTAAATTGCAAAGGCACATCTTATGCTGTCCTTCAGGAGAAAGAGAAAAGCAAGAGAGAAGGCGAACTTGTCTAAAAGAATTTTTCATTCCTGCTGTCGGGTTTAGGCAACAACCTTGCATAAACAGGGCATATGCATGCAGAGATGACACAGACCTCTCTCTATTTTTTAATTGCCAGTATTAAGTCCGTGCTTTACAGATAGGACAGTCATACCTTCCTCTTTTTTGTTGTTGTGATCTCTACCCCATGGGTGAGAGTCTTCTGACCGACCATAGCTGTCTACACCTGAGCTGGGACTCAGGTGTTCTGGCTCCTTGTACAGGAGAGGAAATGGCACCTTCCTGGTGTGGCTCGTACCTCAGATAAATCAGGCTCTCACACTCCATCTTTCTCTTAATTGAGGGTCTATGCCAGGGGCCCAGGAGGACCAGCTCAGATTTAGGTGCTTGCACTGCTAATAGCTGAACTTGTGTGACGTGAATTCCATCCCAGTGATCTTTAGTTAAAAAAGAAAGTTACATTGTTAAGATAAATAAAATAATACTTTTTTATATATAATTTTATATATTTTATAAAATAAAATATGAGATAACCATTCAGATTACACTGTAAAACACTTGCATTTGAACATTGCAAATATTTCCTTCAAAAAGAACTGTTTGTTTTGTTTTTTGGGTTTTTTTTGAGCAGCTTATATCACCTTCATTCTTCTTAGGATAGTAAGAATTGCTGTTCTAAAAAAAAAGGCAACAAAAACATTATTTTACTGAAAGGTGGAACTTTTAGGGAACTGTGCTTCTTCTAAGGCAATTTTGTCTTGGAAACTGCTGAAGTGCATTATTTGGAAATTCTCATTTTTATCAATTCTGTTTTGTCACTATAGGTTAACAGAGCAAAAATGAAACATTATTGACTTGAAAAGTTTCAACATTCTCTGGATTATTAGGGTTGTTTTTTTAAATCCTGTCGGTGGAAAATTTTTGAAACAATAACCTCTGATTCTTGTAGGGAACAAAAAACTCAAAAAGAATCCTGTTTTCTGTCTAGCTGTGTGTTTCTTTAGATGCTGAAGCAAAGAAAGTCTACAATTTCAACCAAACCTTTCTGGCTTTATACAAATGCAAATATGATCAAAATCTTGGTCTTGGTGGGAGGCCTCTAAGCAGAGTTTGAATTTAATATCTAGGTCTGCTTAGCTTCCAGACTCTAATGATGTGAAGGCTGCTTGGATCTGTACCGCCATCTTTCAGGCTACACCTCAAACTGAACTGACCCATAACCTGTAGTAATGCAGAAAGGACAACAAGGAGACAAACAGCTTTAACAGCAAATCTGTAGAAGTTTGGAAGGTTCATACTGTCGCAGGTTGGGGCAGATTTTATAGTCTCTTTAGAGTTCAAAGATTAACAAAATATTTATTTTCTCCTGGAAATTCTTAAGTATGACTTTGTTAAAAGTCAGTGTGAACTTGGCAATTACAAGACACACATTTATCAATAATACATAGCACCTTGTGATCTAGACCATAACCTTAAAAATATTTTTTTAATGCTCAGAGTATGTTTTCATTAAGAGCTAGAAAATGAGGTCCTAATGTTACTAAATTTGAATCACATTTGTAAATAATTTTTGGTCAGTTCATACTGTTGCATCAAACTAATTATGTGGGAGCGGTTCATGAAGAGGTCATCAAAGGTATGTAAAAATTAGAGCAAACTACTTCTAGGACAATGCAGGACAAGGCAAATACTATGGTATTTTAAGCAAAAATTTCTCCTAATTCTTCAATGAATTCTTCAAACTGTTCATAATATTTTACTCTTCTGTTCTGAAAAACCCAGACTGAAATTCCATAAATCGTCTAAATACATGTAAATCTGATATATAAATCTATAAAAGGCTATCTGTAAAAGTGTAGCCTTTGCTGTTTTTAAGCAATCCCAACCTTTGTTCTAATTCATACTTTTCAAGTGTTTTCTTCTTGGTGCTGTTTTCCCGTCTGAGTCCTGTAATTTACATCTCACTAATTCCTTATCATACCTGACGGTTGAAGGATTAGCTGATGCTTTCTTTTGTACAGTTTTAATATAGCTAATTTTAAAGGGCGTTTGACATGGAATATGGGAAGAACTATTTCATTGTTCAGCAAAACACGTTTTCATTACAGCTGCATCTGTCTGTGGTAGTTGACCTTTACTTGAATGTAAAAATTAATGCTTTGTCTAAACTAAAACATACATGATTTCCCTGCAAATTACCAGTAGAGGTCTTTCATAAATAGTCACAGCACTTTAACACAAAATGACTTGGAACATCATGACAACAGAAAAGCAAAATATTTGTTATTATATTTCAATAACACATAGGCATTTCATTCTTGTTCACTTGTGATGTGTGGATTCTCTAAAACATGGTAATTCAGTAGTATATGCAGATCTACTGACATTTATTTAATATATATCTCCTGTCATGAGTATATCTGCCAAATGCATTGACATAATATCTGTAGCTGGAAGGTGCACCAGCAAAAAAGGAGCCAACTCAAAAAAAAAATCTTCCTGAAGCTTTCTTTATATATATATATATAAACCAACTAGTTTATATAGTTAAACCAACTCTCTCTATCTTGCTATATATATATATATCACTTAATAGGTTTTCTTTACTACCTGAATAGGTTTTCTTTACTACCTGAATACTTACTACACCTTTATTTCACAAATATTTTGCTTTTCTGTTTTTTAATAATTTTGATTTTTTCCTGGCTTTGATATTTTTTTCTTCGTTGGTTATTTTGTTATTCATGTTGTCGCTACTCAGCATTGTGATTTTTTAATTTATTACTTACATGTCATCCAAAGGGTACAGAAATTATCTTTTTGTTTATATAGAGTGTGCAGTGAATATTGCTTTGCTCTGTGTAGGAAGCTCATATTTTCTCTCTCTCTCTCTCTTTGCCCTGTGATCCTTGCATCATCGGTCCAAATTCGGTAACTGGATGCCAGCACCCTAGTTGTATACATCTTATCTCAATAATTTCCTATGCTCAGGCTATAAAAACTAATGGAAAATCTGGGGTAACTGTTACCAGTAGAGATAATTCTGACTGAACAGTCTCTTTTTCGATCCAAGTTTTCACACAGATGTACTCCTCTTCCTCCTCTCACTGAAACAAGCCATGGAACTGGCATTAGGAGAGTAAGATGTACTCTGTAGTTCCCAATTCCAGTCACAGCATGGCAAACACTCAGCCTGTGCAAACCAAGTGATATTGATATCAGATTTAAAATAATCCTTTTAAGTCAGATACATAACTAAATCACAAGTAATCTCTTGTTGCTAAGCTTACTCAGAGTCACTCAGATTTATACCTAGTGATGAATAAATACTGTGTGTTAACCTCAAGTTCTGCAAGCAGGACATGCTCGTAGTTTCTCCACCATTCTTTGATCCTTGACTTTTTTGGTCTTGTCTAGGTTTGGCTTTGTCTATAAAAATCTTGGCATGGGGGAATCTGCTGCTCAGGCGTTGTCTGGCTGCTTCAGTATGGGAGCACCCTGAGGTGCCAGATACCAGAGCTAATAGCATTATCCCATAGTTTAAGAAAAGTATTCACCTCCCAAACTATTTAAACAATTAGACCTGTTATCTTGTGTGCTTTCTCACTTGTATTAGCCACCTAACATAGACACCAAGGCAGTCTTAGAAGACAACCCTCTACCTAGTTTCAGCAGAACTTGAGCTCCTGTGGATTATCATTGATTACTGGTGATGGTGATTACTGGTATATTTTGACTTTTGGTATTTTGACTTGTTTTTTGTTTTTTCTTTTTTTAATTTAGTCATTAAGGAAACAAAGCTGTCATCCTTTATCAGTGCTTGAAGAATATCTATGCTGTTTTTACTTTCTAGGCCTATGGTACTTTTGTATTGACATAGGCAGATTTTTATAGCCTATTCACTGTTATGAAGCTAAAATAGAACCTAATAACATTAATAAGGCTTATTTAAAAATAAATGTTTGGGGGGCTTTTCAAATACCAGATTATATCTAACTGTTCTGTGAAAGTTTGATACCCTCAAAAAATCGCAGAACTAAACAGAAGTAAACAGAAGTAAAATCAAATTAATTATATCTTTTTAAGTCTGTGGAATCTGAGACGAATTCATCCCTGGTAATATTGAATAAGAGATTCCAGGTGGAATTGTTGATTAGCTACATAAAATAAAGAAAATAGGGACATTGCTTATTGGATTTTTCATGAAAATTCTATTTACTGCTCTGTTACATAATTATTATGAAATGGGCATGAGTTTACTGTGTAATCTGATTGTCTGGAAGCCTTACAAACCATGAGTAATCAACGCCATTCATGACACTGAACTCGCTCACAGTGAATAGGGCTGATTACAGTTACAGCCGAGCCCGTCACTGCTTAGTTAGCTTAGTTAGCCTAGTTAGCTTAGTTAGCTCTATCAGTGTTTCTAGCTAACATTTTCTAACAGCAATAGGCTGCAGTAGTTCAAGACTTGTGTGGTGTTGACCTAAGCCTTGTTGGACTGGTGGTGCTTGGCTTCTGTTATGGAGTTAACAGGGTAGGCAAAATGAAGGCCACGGAGCGTGCATCCCATTGCTTGATTATTATTTTATCAGAAATGTGGGGGTAGCTGTATGGGGGAATTTAGCTGTGTGGGGTCCCATTAATGTCAATGAGCATCATGTGGCTGAATCCCCTTTGTATCATTTCAAATGTTTACCCTACAGCGAGCAATTGAGTCTGATGATGTGGTTGTATCTACTTGTGTTCTCTCAATATTTCTGTCTGCTAGGACAGTTCTATGTTTTGTGTGCCACAGTATTATTTTAAGTGGTTGAAATGACTGCATTATTAGCAGAACAATGGCACTGTCACCACTCTCATTATGGATTCTGCCTTGCAAGCTTCATGACTCAGCTGTAAAAATTTGTTCCAGGCGCAGGTTTGGTGTATGGTACAAAATATGATCTCAAAATAATTTTATTTATTTTTATTTGTTCTGCAGAAAAGTTGAGCTGGGGATTTTTCTTAGGTGGATAATTCATCTTCATGGGTGGTGATGACGAAAGAGGGATTTTGGATGTCTTCTGACTTCTTACGGTTTACCTGCCACTTAAGCACAAGTGTGCTTAAGATAAGCCATTATAGGCTAATTTGTAGAAAACTGAATGAACTGGAGGGATCTCCACAACATTTTGTACCCCAGTTCCTTTTTTGATCTCCCCCTAGGAAAAGATCTACAGACTTCAGCTTGCAAAACATTTCTGTGCCCTTGAACATCTTAGCAGCACCATCCGAGATTCTTTTTGCACACACAGCAGCAATTTCTTCTCTGGTGCAAGGGCGTTGTGTGTGAATGTATCCCACACTGAGCAAGCCAAAATAAGAAGAGGAAGGAAGGAAAAGAGAGCAAGGAAGAGAAAGGAAGAGAAAAGGAGAAGGAAAGACAGAAGGGAAAGGGAGAAACTTCTCTATGCATAACCTTTGAAGACATCACTGCAATGTAATGGAGGATACAAGGTCTTAGCAGAGATCCAATCCTTTATCCTGGTAATTTAGTTTTAAGAAGTGTGTATATTATGGAGCAAATGAGGACTGGACAGACTGCAACCTGTGACACAAGGCTTTCCGAAGGGCTCAGGTTTTTTTTTGTGTACAGCATCATTGTGTACTGCTGAACCTTTAAAGGCAGAGCAGTTTTCCCTGTATTTCTAGGAGTCACACATTACCCGGTCTGTTAAGCCACTGTAAGTATATGTATGAGCATATTTTTGTCAGAGCTTTAAATTTGTTTACTCTTATTTGTCAGAACTTTTCATTGTCTTAATGTCATTTCTGGTAGTGTATTAACACTGGCTGCCTCGTAGCTGAATTTTTCAGCTTCCATGCTGAGCAGAATCCGTTCTGCTTTCAGGCAAAGCTTTTCCACAGTGATTGACAGCAATGGATGGCAAGGGAAGTTCCAATTCAGTGCTGTAAGAGACATTAAAATGGTCGTGCTGATTATTATTTTGGATTAATAATAAGGCAGGGGTTTGTGTTTCATTGCTGCACTGATGGGTGGGCTTTGAGGAGTTATCACTATGCTGAAATCCCTTAGTGGTACTGCCCTGCTTCTAGAGCTGAAAGATGTTTCTTTCCTCTGAGGGACAGAAGAGATAAGGGAATTGAAAATGTTTATGTGACTAGTATCCAAAAGAGAAATTAATGTTTTGTAATGCCTAAAAAAGTCTATGTAAGAACTAGAATCTTAGTGCAAATTTGTGATGCAGGGAAAATTGAAGGAGTTTTGCCTCTTTGTTTTTTAAGATAGAAGAGCTTCATGCTTTAAATCCCAAACACTGAGCTCAAGCTGGATTTTTTCCCCCTATATTTTCAGTAAGTAATGAAGTCTAAAGTATCACAAGGGTACAAATCAGAATAGTATGCAATGAGATCTGCACTGGGGTTCTGAAATCAACAAAAGAGACCTTTGTCTCTTCCCAAGGGCTTTGTATCAAAATTTTAGTCCTCCAAATCATGCATTGGACTGTGTAGTACTTCAAAGTGAGATCATGACTCGAACATATTTAGACATACCTGAAAATAAAATCCAGACAACTGGTTTGCCTTCAAAGATTGTTATCTCTAGAAGTTCCCAAGCAATGGAAAAGTCATGAAAGTCATGAGCATTTTTATGTTATTTTTTTTTATACTGGTCATGGAAAAGCTTTCTTGTCAGAGGTAGTACTTGAACAAAAACACAGTCAATGATACATTGTTAGCCTGCAAGAAGGCCAGCTCTGTTGTCCCATTCTTTCTTAGACTAACTCATGAAAAGCATACATAAACAATACTATTTGACCATGAAGAAAACATGTGAGCTCTGCTTTAGCTATCATTGAGCCAAGAGTATACTATACTTTTTTTTTTTTTTCCATACGGAAAAGAAATAAACAATAGATCTGGCTAACATGAAATCTAACCTTCCTGTGACCACAGACATTCTTAAAAATTGCAGTCAAATGTCATTGCCCCCGTCTGATAGAGAACAAAGATACCGTAGATTTAATGACCCATAACCATATACTTATTTCACAGATATGTAGTTTGTAGCGCTCTGTTTGGCTGGGGAGATCTCATCTGAATAATGACAGCACAGTCATTTCTGCCAAACTGCAATGCTTCTGTATCTCTCCTCACTCTGGCTCTCCTGCACAAGTATGCTCCCTCTGGTACTGGCTCCTTGCTGATGTGCCCACCTCACCATCGCTCCTCCATGCTCTGTCACATCCATCATCATGCCTGCCCACTTCTTTTGTAAATATTTAATTATGGAAGAGTAGTAGCATGCTGTAGCTGCATAAGGAAACAAGAGGGCACTTAACCTGCCCCCCCCCCAAAAAAAAAAAAAAAAAGAACAAAGCGATGTATTGAATAAACAGGCATCAGAAAATTCTCAGAGCAGAAATGAGGTTAAAAATCCTGAAACAGAGGTTGGCTGCCAGGGTATGGCTGGGGAATTGTTGATGGTGGTAGAAAGTCAGAGCCAGGTTAATATTCAATAAGCAATGCAGAGTTGAAAGAAAGAATAAGGTTTTCAGTAGCTACTTATAAGTTTGGTTCTTAGCAAGTTTTCAGTCCAAAATGCAGCACTCCCTGATAGACAGTGGAGGATGCTGAATAGTTAGTTGCTCAGATGCAGTTTGGGGAATATAAAAAATAAGGAACACTGGAGGTTGACATCCCTTTTACCTACCCCAGAGCTCCTGGTTCATTCTGCCAGTATTGTCTTTGGGTCATGAAAGGGTGTTGTTTGTCTTGTAAAGAAACAGAACACCTTTGTAACGTTGAGCTTACAAAGATGTCCTCGTTATGAAAGGGAGAAGTTATTTTATGTTCTGTCTGGGAAAAAAATGGCTTATCTGAGCCCTGACATTGTGACAGCTGGCTGTCTTGAAGCTGGCATTTTAGGTTTATTTCTTCCATTAATCGAGCAACAGCTACCCACAGACTCATTTCACCTTTTGGTTGCACTTGTTTGTAAGCTATTTACTTCACTGACTTTTTGTCCTCCCCCTGCTTTCTCTCCTCCCCTTTGTGCTGCTGTTTGCTACTGTTGGCTTCTGGGCCAGAGAAAATATCTGTGTCAAAAGAGTAAATTGCTAGTCTCAGCTATTACTCTGAGTCCCACCACAGTCCTTGGTGGTCTGTGAACTGACAAGAAGCTAAGGTAGAGGAGAAACATTACCAGAAGAAAAATAAAGAAATGCACATAACTGAGCAGGGTAACAATGAAAAAAGGCTGGAAAGGCTGGAAATCTAATCAGTCTCCAGAAAATGTTGAATTTCAGTCATCGGTATGTTACTAACAACAACTTTCAATGCAGAAAGATTTCAGTGCTAAGAGAAAGATTTTTGGGACGCTATATATGTTGTAACTGGCATAAGAAAGCCCTGCAAGAAGACATTTTTACAAGAAACTAGCTTTATTCTTCTCCCTCTGCTCTCCTCACTCTTTTATGTATTTCACTTTTTCCATTTTCTTTTCCATTGTGCTGTGCTCTTCCTCCTTACTTTTCTTGCCAATCCTCATTATAGTTCACTGTTTTGTCTTTATTATGAGCCTGGTAAATCCTTTTCACACATAAAATCATACTCAATAGAAATTATTCTGAATTAGAGGAGCGGCTACTGAGCTTTTATAAATCGTTTAGACCCCAGACCTGCCAGGTGGCAGCCACCCTTTTCTCTTAGTTATCTCGGTGGAGATGAGGGTGCTTAACAGCTCACAGATTTAATAATAAATAGCCACAATTATAGCCCAAAGAGGATGCAAGGAGGCATTTTCACTCAAGAGCTGAATATTTTCTTGTCTTTATCTGCATAGTCAACACGATAAGCTACGCATGCCTGTACATATATATGAATGAATAAAGAAACAGAAAAAAAAGCAGAACAAGAAGAAGAAGGTAAGCCTCCAGATCGGAACAGCTTCCTTGTGCTGCTGTTGATCGGGAATATTCTGCTGCCTGTGAGTGAAAGGAATGATTTGTGACTTGGACCCTGTCCCAGTGGATGAGCACACGCATGATAAATCCTGGTATGTCCTTTGGGGCATTTATAGGATCGTGGACTTTCTCACTGCACTGAGCTGGCCACCGTTGCATGACAAATCATGGAACTCCAACTGTGAAAATTATGGACTCAGTCAAACTGTCAATCCAGTCCTGAAAAACAACTGCTGGTAGAAGTAACCTTGTTCCAAATGTGGTAGTATTTGTAATCTGTAATGGATGGATTTCAGTAACAAGAAATTCAGTATGCATCTCCTAGTGCCACAAACTCCTGTCAGTGTTTGGAAAACACCTGTACTCAGTAGACACTGTGTGTGATGTGATGCTTGCATTTCTTGGCAATTCTTGACTTTCGAGTTAAAAAAAAACCTTCATGAACAAAGGTTTTAGAACACTAGAATGAACACTATGATTATGCTGAACTGAATGTACCATTTTTGTAATTGAACCTCTACAAGAGTCCATGTTCTGCTTGAAATTCAACTTCAATTTACATATCATAATTTTCATGGTCTGTGAAGTTCTTATTAGTATTTTTTCTTTTTTACAACTAAATTTAAATATATTCCAGATTTACCAAGACTTCAGTTTTAATCAATACACTATTTTTAAGAATGTAGAAGTGCAATTGTATGCATGTGCTTTTCTACGAATAGGTATATAGATCAAAAGCCATCTTCTTAATGAAGAAAAGGAAATTAAATAGCTTAGCATAACAAAGTATAACCTAAAGGAATTCTCTTTTGGAGCTCCTAATGCCTGGATTCTCCTTTTAATGTATCAGTGAGAAACATCAGGTGCGAGATTTTACATTTACTACACTTAGCTGTAGTAAACTTCAAAACATTTGTTTTGAACAAAAAGTAACTTTTCTTTTTCAAGAAAATTTAACAAAGCTTTTAAGTTTTTTAATTTGATGGATTGTGTGTAAGTGCAATTTAAACTTCTGCTTTATGTGTTCTTTATTGCTGTTTTATTCTTTTTTCTATTTCTTTCTTATTCATAGCACTAAAAGAAAATAAGAAAGTGAAAGACAAAACAATCAAATATATATTTCAGTAATATAATGGAAATTTTATACCTGTTGAAAGCATTTTCAGAACTGCAATGATTTTTCTATGCTTACTTATGTTCTTGTCTCAACCTCTTCCAGGATTATGATCTACTTCAATGATACTTTTTTTTTATGTCAGACATGATTTACCATGTTTATTGCATGCTCAGATTTTTCTTTCTTTTTTTTTTTTTTTGCTACTTCTAAGAGATGCTGATATATTAACATGATTGCATGATTGCAGCAAATAAATGGAAGTTATTAGCAGCAGTTTGAAGGAATGTAAACTTAATTTTTTCTGAATAGCAAAATGGTCAGCGAAACAGGTGTCATGAGTGTAAGATTATAATGTGGCATCTTGTTAGAGAGAATGTAACATGGATGTCTCTCTAGCCCTATTCTGCCCATCTCTCTTTCACAGATGGATAGAGACAGACAAAAGAGAAGTCAGATTTGAAAGACCTAACTTTGGAATCAGGCAAACTTCAGCCTTTACTAATAAATTCTTCTGGAGCAAAGAGAAAGAGAGTATTAAATTGCATTATCCTATGAAATTATTTCATTATTGTATTAATACAATATAGCATAAAATATGACATTAGAGAAACTGCTGGTGGATGACTAAGAGGCATCAATTAACTTCAGATTGTTCAAAGGCTCAGATCTAGATGACAAGAAAATGAATAAGGTTTGTCACAGGCGAGGAGTATGTGGGGATGGGCGAAGGCTACTACCATAGCCTTCTGTGGATGCAATATGAAAATTATACAAACCTATGGAGAGCTCATAGTAAGTAACCTTATCACTAAGCTATTCTGAAGATTTTTGCATTTTGTCACTATGGTTTTACTGATAAAGTCATGTAAAAATATTATGACTGTGAAAAAACTTTTCAAGAACCTTGAAGATACATTTCTGTAGGAACCTCTCCTACATTTCGTCAGGCCCTTCATAGGTGGAATGGTGCAACAGGTACCATGCCTAGTCCATGTTTAATCTGTAATTATTACCTCCAGTTTTTAGTCCATCTGGCAGGTTTTAGTTGTTATATAGTAGATGGTGGTTTGAATTATGAATACATATGTAGAAATAGGCCAAAGGCTGACAAAATATTTGTGACCTAACTGTATTTTCTACTGAAGATAATTGTTAGGTTAAATTTTGGGGTTTTTTTACCTATTTAAAATGTTATGAATCTAGAAGCATCCTTCAGTCTTGCAATGTTTTAATTTGGATTATAATAATTGTTTGACTACAATAAAGTCAAAACAGGTACTAGTCTACTAGAAATGAGAGTGCCACAGCAATTGTCATATCCGAAAACATTCTTTGCTAGCACTTGGGAATGTGAGGGGAAAGGAAACAAAAGAAAGAGCTGACTACAAGTATAGAAGGTCTTAATGTCCTGTTAGTTATTATTCTGCACAGAGCCTGTTCATTTTAACATTGGTGTTGACCAGCGTTCATGAGGACATGGTTTTAAAGCACTATATAATAGAAAACTAAAAGAGAATAGTCCCCAGATTGTGACAAAGTTTTTTTTTCTTGTGAGGATTCACCCAACAATAATTGGAGTCTGTCAGACCTGTAGAAGC
This sequence comes from Scolopax mira, assembly GCA_004320125.1. Classification (NCBI taxonomy): domain Eukaryota; kingdom Metazoa; phylum Chordata; class Aves; order Charadriiformes; family Scolopacidae; genus Scolopax; species Scolopax mira. The sequence continues at coordinate 24,449 of BJBW01005316.1, read as the reverse complement.
TGGTGCAGGTTTGCCATATGATTCATGTGCGGGCTAAGTGCTAGGAGTGTTTTTGTAGGATCACAGTGATGACAGCTGCAGAGGCAAACGTTTTAAGCAAGCCTGAGTCTCTGGGATCTTTAATGCTTCTCTCACAACCATAGGAAGCATCTTCTGGCCTTGATTATTTTAACTCATTGGTTTCTGACAGGGAAATAGTAGAGATATGCCTGTATTTGTGTAACAGCAGGGACACCATTTAAATACACATGTAAGTTCAGCTTTGGCATTTTTGTCACACTTAACTCTGGGATCAATTTCAAGCTCTCTCATAAAGCCAAGCATCTCCTCCTGCAATTCCTCCAGCAGTGGGTCAGTGCTGGTGGCAGCAGGCAGTGAGCGGTAGTATGGAATAACACAGATGGTGGTGCATCTGACATTGCAGATTATTCTACAATAAAAAAAAGGGTCATCATTTTTATGTTTGGTATTATGAGGCCGCCTGTATTCAGTCTGTTCTTGGGCAATAGGAAAAGATGAGAAATATTAGTATGTTGTGTTGAGTGTTGCATATCTATTCACTGTATGTGTATGTGAACAGAGACATATACATAGACACATATAAGTGTGTGTGTATATCTACATGTGTACAGAGGAATATGATGAAAAAGTATAGGGTTTTTTCCCCCATGGACAGCAGAAAATTTTGAATTCTGAAATTTGCAGAAACATTTGATCATATTTATGGTTCTTAAAAGAGCTTCAGTTTTAAAATACACTATTATTTTTCAAGAAAAAAGACCTTTTTTATGCGTCAGGGAGTGGGGTGGGTACTTGTTTAATAATTGTGATTAAAAAAAAAGGCATTGTTTGTATCCCACAGTATAAGAGAGATGCAAAGCAGCTCATAGCCATCGGTATGTCTGAATCCACTTCCCAGGCTACCCATTATTCTAGTAGCCACAACTCGCCTAAGAAGCACCAGTCTTGTCGCTGATACTGGTTCCCAACCCTCACCCAGGTCTCTCCTCTATGAGAGAGGTTCATGGTAATGGCATGCTGCTTTCGCTGATAGTTTCTGTCAGGAAAGATTTTGACCCTGTGGATTTAAATATTTTTACATCACATTAGTCTGTCAAAAAGGGCTGGAGTCTGATGATATGTGTGATGTGATACCATGAGAAAAGTCATGATTCCAAAGAAAAGGTTCATTCGGCCATAAAATAATATTAAATATATATTATTTTATTAATGAAACTGAAAAGGTCTGAAGATAAAAGAGCAACAATCCAGGCAGAAGAAACACCACAAAGTCATTTGGGGTCACGTGTTAGCTAATGCTGTGGCTGGACTACAAGTAAGGAGCAAACACAAGGTAAGTCTGCAATTCCCTCCTCATGAAAAGAATATGTGCAAATAATCGGAATTTTAACCCTCAAAACCAAAGCTTTTGTGGAGGACAACCTAGAATGTTTGCATTTTACACAAGATCTGCAGGATTAGACTGACCTCCCATCCCTTGTGCCCTTGCAAAGAGAGTCGTCTTTGCTCTCAGTCCAGAAATGCTCTCTAGATTTTTGAAGTACAGAAAGGGAGTTTCTTTTCTGTCTTCTGAAGGTCTGGATGTGTACCTGCTTAGCTTCTTCTTGAGTATTTCTGAGTCTTCTTCCCATAGTGCAGTCCCTGCAGGCACTGTTCCTCCTTTCTCCTCCCCGACAGCCCACTTACAGGAGACAGAACTCCTCACAGCTGCAGAGATGACACATGCACACAGAGGGTAGGAGCCATCCAGGAGCCAGAGTCCCACAAACCAGAGCCTGCCTTTCAGCCAAACACGAGGTACCCTCCCAGCAGCAAATAAACCTGATGCTTCTCTTGCTAGAGCTGTAACGCAGGACAGTAATGACCCCAGTGCAAAACTTTTGACCTATTTTAGGTTTGGAAACACTGATTTGAGCTTTTTATACTGGTAAAGAGTTTTCATATCCTAGGAAGGGTAACAAGACTGTAAAGCTTTGTTTTTCAGACCTTTATCTGTTTTCCTGAAAAGAAAATAAATTCTCTGACCAAAGGGGTGTAAATGTAGCCTGAAAATCAAATGAGCCAAAATCATTTCAGTTTACAAACATTACTTATGATTATGAGGATTTCACTGTGTCATGGTATGGTCTTTAACTATTTATCTGACCAAGTATAAAATGACAGCTACAGGCTTCTATAATTCATGTGTTTCTGAAAATTCAATAGCAGGAAATCGATAGAGAGAAACAAGTACATGAATTAAGATTCATCACACAAGCCTTTACTTGTGTATTGAACTCGGAAAGGGTGATAGTCACCTGTAGAAATTAATATATCTGTAGGACAATGTAACGGCTTTTTTCACCTTGCGCTTCACAGGAATGGTGTGTTGTCCTCTTTACCCCAGTCTCTAGAATCCCACAAAAGGAAATGCCTTTCACACCTTAAAAAAATCTACCTTTAATATTTCAGTAGAAAAAAAAATGTTTGAAAACTTATTGAAAACTATAACAATTGCATCAAGTCAAAAGCAAGTGAAATCCTGGAACGGGTTCATGTCTATGATACGTTTTTTTTTCCTATTTTGTGTTTGTAAGTGTGAGACCAGTAGTTGTCCAAAAATGTTTGAACTGAAGTAGCAATGATCTACAGGTGCAGATATGAAGCAATATTAAGGGTAAACCTTACACATTAGAAATAATCATGAACAATGAATCTCTATGGGGTCAGGGGATCACGAACAAGGCACTAAAATGTCTAATACACAGGATAATCGGAGGGCTCAGTCTATTCGTTGTAGATTTTATCAAACTATTTTTACAAGCTTAGGCCATTGGTAGCACATCTGTGTGAGGTCTTCACTTGAATGTCTTGTTAGAGGAATCAAAAGTGATAGAGACTGATAAGCATTTGCAGTAATTTTTTCCATAGTGATTCTCTGTCTAGAAGAGTTTTGAGTAGGTATTAGTAAAAGATTTGAAAGCTCCCATAAGACCTGGGTCAGTAGCTGTCAAAAGCACTAGGAGTCCTTCTTTCAGTCTTGCAAATGTGATATAAATGTGGATATAAACGTGTATCTGGGCTTTGAACTGGCCTAAACTAGCTTGAGTGTCAGTACTTTAGCAGTAGGAGACCAGAGAGCAGTATGAGTTACCCTTAGTTTACCTGGTCTGTACACTTAACTCCACACTTTGTCTCTACCCAGACCTATACCCAAGCTGGTTAACTTCAGATTAACTTGGAGATCGTTGAAGGAATTTCTACCGCATCTTTAATTGTTATGTAGTATTTCTCTTTTTAAACATAAACCCACTAAAAGCTTTCTATTGAAAAAAATCTTAAGTGATCATTATGTCTTCAGATATAATGATCTGTGGGCTTCTTTCATCCCACAAAATAGACTCAAACCCACTGGACTAACCCAGTCAAAACTGAATAGGGCTCGAATTTTGAAAGTTATTAATCTCGCAGAGCTGTTTGAAAATTCAAGGCTGGGTAGAGAAGAGAAACTGTAATATCCTTGACTGAAAAAAATGTACTACAGTACCAGAGACCAGTGAATCCACAAAGGAGATATTTATTTAAGCACTCCCACTCACAGGGAAAATCTTGCATTGAAGTTTACATCATCCTAGATGTGAAAGTCGATAAAACTTAATACAAGGAAACCAAGCATCATTAGCTCTACTTTTTTTTCCAGAAGAGAAATCTTGGGTCAGGTTTTCTGCCTATGTTATCCTCTGAAAACAGTTGTTAATAATATATGAGATGGTAAAATAGTAATTAAAGTGGCATAAGCACCACAATTACAATAAATTAAAAACATTATGGTGTTTTTTTCTAAATATTTTTTTAGGATAAGTTTGATATAACCATGTGTTTTAAGGCCATATCTAGCTTATGTTTAAATGTAAAGCTTTAATCCTGTCTGTGTTTAGCTTTAAAACATCATGGACTAAATCTCCAAATCTTCTTATCTTCAAAATTAAGTCAGCAGCTATAACAAAATGGCATGTGTTCTGAAGCTGTAACAAGAATACTGCATTACTTGAGACTCAGTTCATTCCCAGTACAGTACAATGTCTGGCTCCCACATAACGAATGCAGCCATTCCTCTGCTGAATGTATGATTCAGCTGACAACCATATGTAGTAACTGGTTAATAATTAGTATTTGCTTCTATTCCAGTAAAAAAAGTCAGTATATTGTAGATTTACATTGGTCAGAAGAATGTGAGGCCTTTTTCCCAAAGCAGGGTGGGGTTTGGTTTGGTTTTTTTGTTTATTTGGTTGGGTTTTTTTTCAATTTCCAGAACTTGAAGGTTGGAGAATGGCAAATGGCACGGGAAAACCGCTTGCTATCTCTCCTTGCCATTCATTGTATGCATTTAGTCTGTCAGAAACGCTCTGCTGCTGCAGTTAATGCTGAGCAGAGATTGATTGCGGGCTGTTGTTCCACAAGACATGGCTGAGGCAAATTAATAGCTCGTTGCTACTGAAAGGGGGTGGGGGTCTTCCCACCTTTCCTATTCCCCTCCGCAATCCTAGCCCTGGGCTCCTGCTCCTTACCTTGTCTGGGGAATTAACCTCATGATTTCCTCAGGCCCCTGTGTGTCTTTCCTAAGGAAATGGATGGCGAGCAAGCCCTGCAAAAGCCTGGGTGGTTCTCTGGTGACAACGAAGAGCGAGGGTGGGACATCCCCTTATCCTCATGGGAGCAATATGCTTTTGATGAGCTAAACTGTCCCTGGAGGTGCCCCACCATTCACTAGTGGCATATCTGGCCAATAGATCCTCCGAATCAGGGGGCTGGATGGTGGGGTTTTTTTTGCTTTATGCAGAGTCTGGCTACTCACTGCTGTATACGTAACGTAACGCTCCAAACAGCACAACAGCTCCAGTGATTCAGCTGGAGTCAGTAAAGACTTTCTGTAGGTACAGCTTCCCACACCTGCTTCCTGCAGCCAAACATAGTGATATTAGCTCATAATAACAGAAAGGGTGGTAAGATTTCACAAACACTCTCCCCCCTATCAAACACTAACCTTCGTGTAGCGTCTGAAGCGCATTGTGTTGCTTCACAGACGGACGTGTTTCTCCATGGACTCCAGCAGTGCTATTTTTTCTGGTTTCTTGAAGCCCCAAGGCCGAGCGGTGTCAGTCTGTTGTGTCTGACAGAATGGCAGGAGCATCACCTCTGGTATTCCCCACTATCTGCCTGGAAAGGGATATTTGCTGCTTCCAAGTGTGCCTGTGAGACTGGAACAGCAATCTGTGGGCCTCTGCCACTAATTCCCAGATGCCGCTGCTGTCTGTGACCTTAGGACTACTCACTGTCATTTTGGGGAATTAATGGAAATTTCCTCACCTCCAAATCACAGTGGGAGTTTTGTGTTATACATCTGTAAGCCTCCAGTGCCTCTCACATAAGTGCAAACGTTCTTATTTTCTGATTTCTATCAAACCAGATGTTATCAGCTTGCAACCTATATTTCACTGGTACCAAACTGTAATCTAGCACTGCTAAATATGGAGAAAGGTCTGGCTTTAGAGTGGTTTTCCATGTTTCTATATAGATTTTCAGCGGATTATGTGAAAATATATAATTTGCTGAAAATTGCATAGTCATACCCACTATTTCAGGGATAGAGGGTATCAAAAATATCAGTTGAACTGAAGTATTATCTAGCAAGGCTGTCTCAAGGAAGTAGTCTAGGACAAGGGCAAACTTTCTTACAAGCAATATAAAAATGTTAATGATTACCTGCTATTTTTTTCTGACGAAAGAGCTCCATTCATGCTTTTGGTTTTTGTGGTTGTTTTTTTTTTCTCTAAAATAACTTTTGTATATTTGAGATTAATATAGCATCCTGCAGTCTTCTTTTTATTGTTTTCTTTTGTGACTTCATATTTTCTTTTAGACCTCTTTATTTCCAATCACCTGACTTCCCCTCTTCAGGAGAATTCATTACATACTTCATGGTGTCATCCTTTGTGCTATCTAGGACATTCCTGACATTCCAGGTGTCAGCAGAAAAATCAGTATCAGTTATCTGCCTTTTGCTGTTTAACCTTGCAGTAAACAAGTTTTATGTATATGTATATATTTTATTTTTTTAAAAGTAAATATTTTTCTTTTCATTTTTCATTTCATTCTTTTCATTCAGGGTTCTGAATCTTGATCATCATCTTTGCTTTCTTTTTCTTGGAGCTTCAAGAATAAGGAGAATTTACCCATCGACTTTAGCACTTGTAGTTCTTCACATCTCTTTAATCTTTTGTTAAGATGTTTTCTATGCCTTTTCAATGACTCCTCCAACGGCTTTATTGCACCTTGAAAATTCTATCGGATCAAAGGTTGCCATATTCCTAACCCACAGGAGTATGTTTTCTCCTTTGAGATTATTCTGTGGTTTTTCTTGTTTATAATCAGGAACCTCATGCATGCTCTGCCTTAATTGTCATGGAGCCTGCCCTTGGTACATGTAAGAAATTCTTGTTATGTTGAAAAAATTGATGCAGCAATTTCTTCTTACAAAGGGTGGGATAATGCCTTGGCATGTTCATTTTGCAGCAGCATGTACCATCCTGTGTAGAGTCCAGCTTTGCACATCATACAAGTTGTGATTTTTTGTTTTGTTTTGTTTTGGTTTGGTTTTTTTATCAGATGTGGCATATTGGATAATGACTTATTTGATTTCTGTGTAATTCCTATCAACTGTTCCTGACTGATTCAGTCATAACAACTTCCTTCTTTGTCACGTTGAGCCTTTCCTTTGGAAAAAATTCCACTTTTGGTCCAGTTTCAGTCTGATTTCTTGTTCCTCTTTAATTATTCCCAATCGTGAAATGGTTTTTCAGTCATTCAGACATTCACGTGCTTTTAAACAGAGCACAGCACAGTGGGGGTGGGGGAGGGGGCAGGAAGCAGACCACAAAACCAACTTACTTTGCTTTATACTGATTAAGTCTCATTTATTTGTAATACATGTTCAAACCTAGTCCCTTTTGTATGCCTTAACTAGTAAACTTTTCAGGAAATTCAAGTACACTGGGAAATTCATAGCTGTTACCAGAAATTATATCACTCATACCTGGGGTGCAACTGGAACAAAATCCTGTTAGTAGCAAGACCGTACAGACGTTTACTGTTTTGAAAGTAAGTTTTTCAGGAAGATAAGGAGTAAGACACAGGGGTATAAAACATAACAAATCATGAGGAAAAGATATTTTTGTAGCCAGTTGCTTGGGAGACTTTGGAGCAGGCAGTGTCAATCACTCTATAGTTGAGAGGAGCTGGTGAGAGATTTTTTCAGGAAAATGTCAACACAGAGAGTGAGTTGTTGCTGCCCACTCAATCTTCCAAAGTATTATGCCATCATTTTACAGACTTTATGATTACTCTGTATTACATAGGGGAAAAAAATCCATTGAAATGGCTTCTATATGCAACTACAAATTTTATTATTATAGTTTACAGTTACCTGAATACTTTCTTTGTGTATAACATATACTCACTACTTGTTGCTACCAGTGACTTCCAGAAAAAATCAGTTAATGATTTCTAAATGATGTGATAATTTAGGTATTGTTATAGAGCTAATCAAATTGCATCACGCAATTGTAATAGCTGAGTTTTGGTGTCCTGTAACTGCAGCTATATTTCTTATTCATTTTGTATATGTTGGTATGTACAACAGAGAGTTTCTCTTTCCTCCTGGATGTGGACTGAAGCACATAAATACATATAAAATAGCAGCCCAGGAGAAAAATCTCTGCCTAAATTAAAGGTATAAAGGGAGGATTTCACACAAATAGTTGTTTTTATTGAGGGTACTCTTTTTCCTTGAATGGCCTATTAATTCTGAAGGCCATTTGGGTTAGAATTCTTAATTTGAATCATGTTGTTATTCATGGCCTCATTTTGTATCTTCTCATCATCTTCTTTGTCTGATGGCTATTTTAAATAGGGCTTTTAAGAACAGGATGATGACAACAAAAGAATGTGTTTACTTTACCCATTGTTATGGCCTGATTCCACTATACTTACCCTCACTGAGGCATGCATTAGATTTCAAGTGTCCCATTCATCCCAGCTAAACTAATTGCAGCGCAAAATAGACCAAACATGAATGAGCATTCAAATAATAGTTTGTAGTAATTACTGAAGAAAATAAAAACATTCTGCTTTGGTGACTTCTCCTTTAGTGCATAATGGCTAGGTATGAGTCTTGGCGGGGGGGCACTATGCACTTGAATAAGAAGGGTAACCACTGTGTACCAGAAAGAGATGAAAAGATGTGATTTGGCAAAAAAGCTGAGTTGATCAGAGAGGAACGAGATCTTACGGTATTGGAGCTGAGATTCCTTCATGTGTTAAATACAGTCTAAAGTATTGTCTTCATTCAGTAACTGGAAATAATATTTATATAGTGGAAACATTTGAAATAATATTTATTTACTTTTCATGACGATATATATGGAAAAATCTGGTAAATTTTAAGTTTCCCTCTAGAAATTTTTCAGGAGCTTACTTTTTTGTCCATGAAATTTTTAGGCAAAGTAAGAGAACAACTTTACTAAAACTTCTAGTACAGTTAGCAGTGGAGGTAAACTTTTTTGCACACCTTTTAGGTTCAATACAGAAACAGCAAACTTCAAATATAAGCTGAGTTTCATTAGCTGAATCTCAGTTAGACCGCAAGACAAAAAGAATATTAAGTCACTTGGAAGTAGAGAAGATGTTAGTGTGGAAGAAATGAAGAGGATAATTCATCTCTCCCAGAACTCAAAGAGATTAGTAGGAGTCCAAATGAGCACGAGACAGAGAGTTTTTAAACTAATATCTGTATGGGCTATGAAGTTTTTGATACTCAGTAGTTTTACAAACTTCAGTTCCCAAACTGATGTCTGGAAATGTTCGACACATTTCTCCTGAGATCAGAGCTGAGAGATCACTGATAGAGTGGTTGCTTTCTGGGGAATACTCTCGTGTGAGACGCTGGGGCTTTCTGTCCTTTAATTGATGCCCAGGAATTAATGTTAGTGTTCCCATCTCAGTGAAGACATTCAGTGCATTGGAAAATGTAGTTGTCGCACCTTAGGATCCTGATGTCTCTGTTTTGGGGATATTTATTATGATGATTTTAAAGGTGTGTCAACAAGTTTGCCAAAATTTAAGGTCTGGAATTATTCAGTATGTGCTAGATTGTGACATCCTCCTCCTATACATGGTCAGACCCATGAAGAGCTTGCAATCTAAACAGCTGAAGTAGGCATAGACTGCCATAGACAACTCGGTTTTCCTCTTGAGTAAAATATAGCCCATGCAATGTAAGACCAGGCACGGAAATAAAAATTGTCTCTTCACAAGATGGCAGGTCGGTGTGGCATACTTTCTGTGTTCTGCAGACACAGAAGAGCCACTTCGTAATGTAGCAATTACTCAAGGGTGGCACCACATGATGTGGCTATGCTGCATCCAGAACCTTGGCTAACCTGTCTTTACAGAATCACAGAATCTCTGTGGTGACCTCTGAGATCATCGAGTCCAACTACATTAAAAAAAAACCCAAAAACTAAAAAAAGCCCCCAGAACAAAACAAAAAACCAAACCAAAACACACACACACAAAAAAGCACCCACCAACAAAACCCCACAGCAACACTACCACACACAACACCCCACCACACCCCAATAATCTTGGGCAGTAGGGCATGTCCTGAAGAGCCACATCTACATGTTTCTTAAATATCTCCAGGGATGGCGACTCCACCACCTCCCTGGGCAGGCTGTTCCAGGGCCT
>BJBW01005315.1:316-21360 GCA_004320125.1 Scolopax mira | reverse complement strand
GCCTCTTCTCCCAAGGGAATGACGACAGGACCAGAGGGAATGGTATGAAGTTGGGTCAGGGGAGATTTAGATTAGATATTAGGAAAAATTACTTTACTGAAAGAGTGGTCAGGCCCTGGAACAGCCTGCCCAGGGAGGTGGTGGAGTCACCGTCCCTAGAGGTATTTAAGAAACGTATAGACATGGCTCTTCAGGGCATGCTCTAGTGCCCAAGTTTATTGGTCTGTGGTGGGGTGTGGGGTTTAGTTGGTGGGTGCTTTTTTTGAGTATGTGTGGGTTTTATGGGTTTGTTGGGGATTTTGGGGGTGGTAGGGTTTTTTTTTAAGTTTGTTTTTTTTTTTTTTTAATTGCTATGGAAGTGTTTGATTCACCATCCCTGGAAGTATTTAAGAGACCTGTAGATGTGGTGCTTATGGACATGGTTTAGTGGTAGACTTGGCCACGTTAGGATATCACAGTACAGACTTTATGCTTTTAAAGGTTTTTTCCAACCTAAATGACTCTGTGATTCAATGATTCTTTTTAGACTCGGGACTCTTGCCCCTTCTCTGGGAGGCCAGGATGTGTCATGGAATTTTCCTACACTTGGCATTGCTTTCCCTCACATCCAACAGCCACGAGGAAGACCCTGAGGCAAAAGTGAGGCACAAGTGAGGAGCAGGATCTGCCTTCCCAGGGCTTGGCCTTTCTGCTTCATCAGACAAGTCCAGGGGTTCCTCAGCATTGCAGGCAATTGCACTCTGCTTACTGCAATCACAGCCTCCAGTTTTCTGCTCTAAGGAGACCCTGGGGAGCCTTTGGCAGTAGTTTCCCTCAGTGGGGTTCATTAATGGTTCCAGGTACTTGGAGTTTCGCTTCTGATTTCTTGAGCACTTTCTTCAATCTTCTCTCAGTATCTGAGTTTCATGGACTGAGCACTAATTACCCCATGGCGCTTGTTAAAAGACAGAAAGCCCTAACAAGGTATTTAGCTTTTGTAGTTCTGTTCAAGACTTCAAGATTTGTACAGCTCATTTGAGAGGTTTTGTAGTGCAGTTAAGGAGGAAGATTTCAAAGCGCATCTAATGAAAATGAATCCTTCATTTTAAAGGATATAGATTCTTCCTTTTCTGTTTAAAGAGGAGGTGATACAAGCATTCTCCAAGTAAAATTGAGGCAGAGTGTCTCCTCAGGAGGTCTGGACAGGCAGGAAAAGCAGTCCCTGGAGGCCTGACTCGGTATGGACAGCTTTGCTCCTCATCTCCTCAACCCCACCATTTCTGATATTGCCCAGCTGGGACTTACACCACTGCTCCCCACATGTACTGGGTCTGATGGGGAAAGAGGAAAGGGTTAATTGTTCCCAGGACCTAGTAGGAATACAGGTATTCCATCCCATTTGAGCCATGCCCAGGGGCATGGCCCGAGCTTGGGGGGGGGGGAAGAGGCGGGAGGGAAGGGAGGGACAGGAAGTGAGGTAAGAGGAGGAAGTCCCGCCCCCAGGGCAGTATGAGCAGGGAGAGCACACTGTGTATACTCCTCTGTCAGTGTTATTGTTATTTCTTGCGCCTTTTGCTGTTCTGTCAAATTGCCTTTGTCTGAACCCAGGCGTTTTGCCTTTTTCTTTCGATTTTCCCCTCCCGGCCGTGCCGCCAGTGGGGACTCTGTTCTGTGCGAGTGGCTGCCACGTGGTCCTTTGTTGCCATCTGAGGCCAAACCATGACACTGCATCAGACTTCTCCACTGAAGTCTGGGTGTTACGGCTCCATTGCACCAGTTCCCTCCTGCTCTCCTCAGAGACCTGGCTGCTCACAGGCACAAGGGAATTGTTCCTCCTTGTAGGAAAAGGAAAGTAAAGCAGAACCAATTGTCATAAACCATAAAATTCATTCTGCAATCATCTGCTCAGTGCAAGCTACCTCTAATGAGGTTGCTTTTCTACAAGGGATTTCTTAGGAGAAATACTTTAGGTACGTAGCTAAAAAATACAGAGATAAACACAGTTAAAGACAATTACACCGTTGAAAGATGGACAAGCTTTCAAGTCCCTGAAGGCCAAAGCAGCAGCATCAGTTAGAGGTATCTGAATTAATAAAGCGTAAAGGGAGGAGAAATCTGGAGAACAAGGGGAAGGGCTTTTGCCTAGACACTGTATCTGAAAAATTTACTTTAGTAATGATGTTGTATCAGGACAAATATAAGGATAGGAAATACTAGAGAAACTAAGTACACCCTAGAATAGGCAGAATAGTGGTAATGAGGGTACAAGGGAAGATCAATACTTCTTTGGAATATTCCCTTTCAAAGGTGGTGGGATTGGTGTGGACCTGCAAGTGTTGCAGCAGTCTGTGAAAGGGTCCACTGTGAAAGTGCAACCTGGGGAACCACAGACTGCACAAGCTCACTTTGGTGAGGAGTGTGGCATCAGTGAGAGTCCTCTTGGGTGACATTTCTGGGCACCAACGACAGAACATGTCCAAGAGCACTCAGCATGGACTTAACAAGGGTGAATTGTGTCTTACCAACCTGATCGCCTTCATGATGAAGTAACTGCATTTGTGCATGAGGGCAACTCTCACCACGTTTGTCCATAGCAATAAATTGGGAGCATGATTTATTTACCAATTAATTTACCAATTACCATCATGGGCAAACCAGACCTAACTCGGGGAAATTAATTAAATTTATTTCCAATAAATTGTAACAGAATAGGATAGAGAGAAATAAAACAAAATGAAAAACATGTTCCCCCCTCCCTCCACGCTCTGGTCTTCCCAGGCTCAGCTTCATTCCTACCTTTTCTCCTTTCTTGCCTGAGTGGCACAGGAGGGATGGGGAATGGAGTTGTGGTGACTTCATAACTGCGAGTCCTCCCCACTGGCTGCAGTTCTCCATCTGCTCCAGCATCAATCCTTTCTACAGGGTATACAGTCCTTGAGGAAAGGACTGCTCTAGTGTGGGTCCCCCACAGGGCTACAGGTCCTGCCAGAAAACCTGCTCCACCAAGGGCTCCTCTCCTTGGACAACAGTTCCTTCCTCCACCATGATCCTCCATGGGCTGTAGGTCCATCTAAAGAAAGATAGACCTTTGTAAAGAAAAAGACCGTCCGAGCGTGGCTTCTCTGCTGGACCAGACCACAAGATGTCCCAGAGGATGGCCGATTCCTACACCCGTGGGACTTGAGAAAACTCATAATTGATGAAATACTAGTGCTTTGGGTATTGCTGAGAAGTGTTTGCACAGCATTGAGGCCCTCTCTGTTCCTCATTCTCCTCCCTCCAGGTAAGAGGTGAGAAAGAAGTTGAGAGGGGACACGGCCAGGACTGCTGATCCAAATATACAGGGTGGATATTCCATACCACATGAGCTCATGTTCAGGAACAAAAGCTTGAGACAGATGATGAAGATGGTGGAGTTTTTTGTCCTTCAAGGAATTAGCTGCTTGGAGACTGGCTGGGCGTCAGTCTGCTTGTGGGAGGCGATAAGTGATGTTCTTTGATTCACTGGGTGAGGTTTTCTTTAATCTCTTCTCCTCACCTATTTACCTGTTGTTATTTGTACCCAAACCTTTTCACACTTGATTTGTTCCTGTTCTCTCCCCTGTCCCACTGGTGAAGGAGGAGGAAAAAAAAGAGCGATTGTGTGGCTGCTGGGCTATTGGCCATTGGCCATAATCATCCCCCCACAGAAAGGAGGTTCCTGATAACTGTCAGTGAGTTCAGGGGTGGGCAACCAAGATGCTTAGGGGCTGAAGCACTTTCCTGGGAGGAGAAACAGAAGGGAAGGGCCTTGTTTAAACTGGAGAAGGGAAGGTCTCAGGAACCTTGTAGCAGCCTATCCCTCCCTACGGGGAGGTTTTTCAGGGCCATGGAGCCAGTCTTGTCACCGTGGTGCTTGGCAGAAGCCAACTGGCAACGTGGTTGACCTTGGCAGAAGGTCAACAGACCATGGTCAGATGTTGAAATAAAAAAGGTTCAGGACAGAGAAAAGCAAAATCTTATTCTCCATGGGGGCATCCAAACATTGGAGGAGGTTTCCTGGACACATTGTGCCACCTCTGCCCGTGGATGTTTTCCAGATCCCACCGGAACCAGCTTGAGCAACATCGTCTAACTCCATGGCTGATCCTGCTGAGAGCATGATCTCAGAAAAGAGACCTCCTCAAACACAGAATCACAGAATCACAGGTTGGAAGGGACATTTTAAGATCATCTAGTCCAACCAATGAAAATAAAAAAAAAAAAAAGAAGAAAAAAAAGAAGAAAAAAACCCAAACAATAATAATAATAAAAACATAAACAAAGAAAAAACCTACACAAACCACACACCACACCCAAAACACTAATCCATATTCCCGAGCACCATGTCAACTTGTCTCTTGAATACCTCCAGAGATGGTGCGTCAACCACCTCCCTGGGCAGCTCATTCCAATCCCTGACAACCCTTTCAGTAAAGAAATATTTCCTAATATCTAATCTGAACCTCCCCTGGAGCAACTTGAAGTCACTAACCCTTGTCTTATCATGTGTGACTTCAGAGAATAGACCAACCCCGCCTCTCTACACCCTCCCTTATCAGAGCGTGATAAGGTCTCCCCTCAGTGTCCTCTTCCCCAGACTGAACACCCCCAGCTCCCTCAGCTGCTTCTCATAAGACGTAGGCTCCAGACGCCTCACCAGCTTCGTTGCCCTTCTCTAGACCTGCTCCAGCCCCTCAATGTCTTTCTTGTGGTAGGGGGCCCAAAACTGGACACAGCACTCGAGGTGGGGTCTCAGTATAGGGGGACAATAACCTCTCGGGTCCTACTCACCACACTGTTCTTGATACAGGCCAGGATCCTGGTGGCCTTCTTGGCCACCTGGGAACACTGCTAGTTCATGTTGAGCTGACAGTCAACCAACACCCCCAGGTCCTTTTCTGCCAGGCAGCTCCAGCCATTCTTCCCCAAGCCTGTAGCTCTGCCTGGCGTTGTTGTGACCCAAGGGCAGGACCTGGCACTTATTGAACCTCATTCCATTGGTCTCTGCCCATCGATCCAACCTGTCCAGATCCCTCTGCAAAGCCTCTCTATCCTCCAGCAGATCAACACACCCACCCAACTTGGTGTTGTTTGCAAATTTGCTGAGGGTGCATTCGATCCCCTTGTCCAGNNAGAACCAGCCCCAGTACCAAGCCCTGTGGGACACCACTCGTTACTGGCCGCCAACTGGATTTCACTCCATTAACCACCACTCTCTGGGCCCAGCCCTTCCATGAGGGTGGTGAGGCACTGGAACAGGTTGCCCAGAGAAACTGTGGATGCCCCATCCCTGAAAGGGCTTAAAGCCAGGCTGGATGGGACTTTGAGCAACCTGGTGTAGTGGAAGGTCCAGCTCATGGCAGGGTGGGGGTGAAACTCAATGATCTTTAACCCTTCCAACATAAACCATTCTGTGATTCTACACTCCTGGCAGTTCCCTGCTTTCTGAAGCTGGCAAAGCATCAGAAAGAGCACACAGAGATGCTGCATGTGTCTGGAGAGGCTTCATTTCAAACAGGGAAAGTTGCAAACAGCCTCCACAAGCTCATCCAGTAGCCCTGGAGAGATGCTACAAACATCCACAGAGAAAACATAAAGCCACTGTGCAGGAAGGGATTTTGTGGGTATTGCTGAAGGAAAAGCCTCATTGGCATCAAAGGACGAGCTCAGACTTAGTTCTGTTGAGGCAGTTTTTTAAATTTAAATTTAAAAATTTAAATTAAAAAAAAAAAAAGGCTATTGCACTGTTACTGCTAACATGCTGGATGGTGGCAAAAGCACAGCTAATGCAAGTAGGAAACAGTCTTCCTACTGCTCCAGAGTGATTCTTTGTAGAAGCAGTTTTGCCACTTCTTTGTTTTTGTTTCACATGAGGCAAAGCAGGTTTGATGTGCCTGCATGAAACCACACAGTTTCTCATCCTACACTGCTACTAAGGGACTGTACTGGGTCTGGTGGGGAAAGGGTCAATTCTTCCCAGGACCTAGCAGGGACACAGGTATCCCATCCCATGTGAGCCATGCCCAGGGGGGTGGCCAGAGCTAGCCGGGGAAGGGGAAGGAAAGGAAGATGGGGGGAGAAGAGGAAGTTCCCTCCCGGAGGTCGGTAAGTGGTGGTATCATAATCGTGGTTGTATACTCCTCTGTCAGTGTTATTGTTGCTTCTTGTGCCCTTTGCTGTTCTGTTAAATTGCCTTTGTCTCAACCCACAAGTTTTTGCCTTTTTCTTTCATGTTTCCCCTCCCGGCCGTGGCAGTGGTGGGGGCTCTATTCTGCACGACTGGCTGCCACGTGGCCCTTTGTTGCCATCTGAGGCCAAACCACGACAGGGACAAACTCGATAGTTCTTATTTTCATCTCCTGGCCTTGGCCTCTAAGCAGCTCTGTATTTTAGAAATCCTCTGTGGAAAGAGCTGGCAGAGCAGAGTGGCAGTCGCTAGAGGTCATCAGGGAAGAAGGATGCTGAAGATGCCTACTTGTTTCTGTGCTCCATCCAGCCTATGGAGGAGAAAGAGTTCTCCAGAAATATCCTGCTGCCGCTGCTCTTTGCCCACAGGCAATTTCCCCATGACTGGATGTTTCTGCACAGGCACAAGGTCACAACAATTTAACAGTGGGAAGGAAACATGTCAGTTCCTGGTAGATATTAGAACAACAATTTATAGATGTATAAACTCTTGAGTGTATCTATCAAGTTATCTTTGCCCTTCTACTTGTTTGTGTTTATGACATTTCAGATTTGATGCAATGCTTGTCATCTGGGGTGCTTCAGCTCCCTTCCTGGATCTTGCTGTCTCAAAGAAATCAGACAGCTGGGAGGCAAAGTACAGCAGTGGACATGGAGTGGGGTTGATAAAAGGAGCTTGTGGGAGAGACTGCTCTGATAAAGGAGCTGCATTTTTAGACAGAACAACATATAGAGTAATTTCTAGTATTCTTATTGTTTGCCTCACCATTTCCAGTGTGGCTAGCAAATGGAATTACATGTGCATTGGGCCCTTTGGCATCTATTTTCTCACCTCTGCTGTGGACAATTCCTGGAGGACTGTTATCTCCCTGGGGTGGTGGTAATGCATACCACTGTGTGAGCATGAGGGAACCACAGTCTGCTGGAGGCATAGTTCTGTGACATACTCATCTTCCCCAAGTGCCATCAAAACCAGTACACTGGGGCTCGCACAAATTAGGTGCAATTTCATAGGCATGGTAGCAGCTCCAGGGACTATTCTGTTCACTGATAGGAAAACAGAGGTCTTAAATATTTCCTAGGGGTGTTAATTTTCATGTATGCAAGGCTTTGGTCTGAAAAACAGAGGCAAGACACTTTTAAAGCAGGGCAGGGCTGTGGAGGAGCATACCTCTGAGCTAAATTCAGGAGGAGGAAACACATCAGGGAAAAGCAGCCCACTCAGAGCAGCAGGGAACCTCCCACTGAAGTAAAATGTGTGATGTTAATTTAGTGGTGATTTAACTGATACTTTTCTGGGACATGGATGAAATAATTTGATGTGTGAATGTTTAGCCTTACAGGGAAAAAGACCCATGTTATTTTCAGGGCTAATGGGACAAACCAGAGGGACTCCTGAGATATTTGCATCCGATACCAAGCTGTAACGTAAGTACTGTATGGTACTATGCATGCCACATGTTCAGTTCAGGAATAATTCCTTGTGAGCATCATTTCTAGCAACATTAGATTCAGGGTATACAGCCCTTCCTAGTGTTCATGACTTCAAGTCTTTTAATGGCAATTACTCATACAAAATGTATTCTTCCTAATAAATTATAATTATGGCTTTAAAACATTGCTTCCAAGTGCTTGGCTGAAGATGCAGAACCCTTTCCACCTCTGAATGATGAAGGGGCAGAGCCAGGGGCCTCACCATGGTTGGCGTGACAGCAGCACATATTCCAGAGGTTGATCCAGTTAATATACAGATCAGGTGATGACCTTCTGCCAGATTTAATATTAAACAGCACATGCAAATGCATGAAAACTGTTTAAAAGCATTGTCTGATAAAGCTATACCCGACTCAAGATGTGTGCAACATGTCAGGGTTTATGTATTGTGAAATGACCAAACATCACTGGTGTGATATGGGTGTGTCACACATCTGAGCAAGCACAAAACACAAATCTGAAAGGTTGAACTCCACATTTAATCAGTTACTATTATTAAGTATTTTGGTGATATGGACACAGATTTTTCAGGAGATAGAAGAGGAAAACTTTATGAATGCTTGTCACGCATTCTTATCTGACAAATAAACAGCCAGGGCAGGCATGGCCTTGAAAACAGTCCCGAGCAGATAAAAAACAGAAACAAATAAAAAATTGTTTGGTAGGGTAGAATTTACTAGTGAGTTTTGCATACATTTCTGTGGGTGCAGGTTTTGAGCCCTGCAGCAGTACATGATCCCTGATCCCCTTGGCCCTGCAGTAACAAAGCCAATGAGCAGGCAGAGCCTGCACTGTTGCTCTCTGATGAAATCAGTAGCCTTATCACTGATGAACCATTTTATTACAATCTTTTATTACCGATTTTAATATAAATAACTGTGTACTATCTTTATACAGGACTATCAAGCGTCTCAGCAGATAGCAGAGTTAATAACACATTCCCTGCAGCCTTCCTAGTTCTTCCTCTAAGAGAGAACACTTCACAGTAAAATTAAATACCTTCCAGCCATCTCCCAAAACTGCAGAAAGACAGGCTGCAGGGAATGTGTTATTAACACCTTTCACTCAGTGTTTCAGACTGCAATGCAGGCATGAGCTATGTCTTTTCTTTAGGTAGTCTGCTCCATGTCTGAAGACAGGAACAACTCTGTATTGATCCACTCAGAAATGATCTCTAGGATACCTGTGCCCACAACTAAAAAAAAAAAATCCTATTGGGTTTTAACAGGAGAACAAATATCTGTGAGAAAAAAACAGCTATAGTTTTTTATCTCTGTTATTTTGTTGTTGTTTCATTTTATTTGAGCATGAGTGCCAGTCATGCTAAGAATGATAGCATGACTGCATCCTGTGCAAAGGCTCTGTTTTTTCCTGACTTGCCTGGGAATAGCCAGATCTGATACTATGAAGAGTCTACTGAGGTTTTCAGGCCAGAGCACAGACATGCTCCCTGAAGGAGCTAATAGTGTTTTTGCATCTTTTGACTTATATGCGCAACTTCTCAAATGCTACTGGGACTATGACATGGTCTTCAGTACCTGCTAGGATTCTATTAAGTCTTGTATAAATACAACACAGAGTTAATTATGATAAAATTACTGATAAAGGAAAAAAAGCAAGATCCCAGGAGCATGACTCCTGAATGATGAGATACTTACCCATCCCAGGATGCTCTCTGGGATGCTGGCCAAGTGCAGGCAGCCCAGCTGAACTGAAGGGATACCCTTCAGCATACCCCAGAGCCTGGCCAACCTCATTGGCAGGGTTACTGGACTCAGAAGCTACAGCTGTCCTGGCAAGCAAAACTATGTCCGGGAGCAAAAGGGAGAAGCAGTGTGCCTGTTGCTGATGCCACTCCAGATAGAATCATAGGATGGCCCAGGCTGAGGTGACCTCGAAAAGTCATCTAGTCTGGCCTCCCCACAGTCAGCAGGGACACCCCCAACTAGACCAGGTTGCCCAGAGCCTTGTCGAGCCTCCCCTTGAATGTCTCCAAGGAAGGGGCCTCAACCACCTCCCTGGGCAACCTCTTCCAGTGCTCCACTACCCTCATTGGAAAGAACTTCTTCCTAATGTCGAATCTAAATCTGCTCTTTTCCAGTTTAAACCCGTTAGCCCTTGTTCTGTCATTGCCGGCCTTTGTGAACAGTCTCCAGCCTTCCTGTAGCCCCCCTCAGGTACTGGGAGGCCGCTCTTAGGTCTCCTCGGAGCCTCCTCTTCTCCAGACTGAAAAACACCAGCTCCCTCAGCCTGTCCTCATGGCAGAGGGGCTCCAACCCTCTGAGCATTTTGTCACCCTCCTCTTTAGTGCAGCTCCTGGAAAGCTGTGATCTCTGCCAGGGACCAATGCCCCTACCTCATATAAGGTAGGCTCAGCTTTGGTTCCCTCCATAGCATCAATTACCTGCCCACATGTTATCTTGTGAAAACCCTGCTCTGATGGGCTCAGTACAGAGTTTTGCATTATTGTGGGCATTTTGAATTGATGGAAAACATTCCCAGGTAGTACCTGTCTGCAGACCACCAGGGGAGAAGAATTCACAGCCAGCTGTGCCTCATTCCAACATGCCATGCCGGCATTCATCACGCCCTGCCAGCTCTGCCTGGCTCGGCCATTGCTGCCAGCCCCTGGCAGCTGCTGATTCCATACTTCATTCAAATGTCACCACTACCTACACGGGTGGTTCAGGGCCGCTCCTGGCAAGGTGCTGTGCTGCAGCTCGCTTATGACTTGTTCATCTGAAAGAAAAAAAAAAAAAAAGGCAAAAGTTGTGGCTCGTCCTGGCCCTGCCCTCCCCATAAAACCCTCTGGCTTCCCCAGCTTGCAGGCAGAGGGTGGAGACTCCCCAAGGGGACTGAGCTCAGGGAACCCAGCTCTCAGCTGGCTGCCGTTGTGCCACAGAGGTGATGACACAGGTGGGACTGCTCTGCCCTGACAGCTGAGCGAGCCATCGGGGCTGCGGTCCTACACACCACACTCTTCTCTTCCCTGGCTTCTGCTTCCCTTCCACAGTCTCTGCCGCCTCCCAGGCAGTCCTGCAGCACTGCCCCAGACCTGCTGCTGGTAAGTGAGTTGTGAGCAGCAGTTCAGCCCTTTTATTGGGATAGATTTAATTCAGATTACTGGTTTGCTTCCTCATGCACGAATTGCTTCTCTGACATCTCTAAGGGATTAGATTCGGCATCTGCTTTCCTCCAACAGCCAAAGAAAACACAGTGAAATGCTTGCCTTCTCAGCTTTTCGAGGGATTTTATTGAGAAATTAATGAAAATATGTTTTATAAGCTTCAAGGCTTAAAGTAAAACCGGTAAAAAAGTGAAAAGTTAGAGTATTTTGCAGCAACACCCATACTTGGAGTTTGCCCATGCTGCAGATAACACACGTGCAAATGCCTGCACACACAGAGCACTGCTTAATTGGTCCCCAATTAACACGCAGGGCTCTTTTCACAGAAGGTAGGTTACAAATCCCTAGTAAATCGGTTGGCATTTAACTTACAGATTGCCTGAATCGCATTATCCTTATTTACTCAAATGGTATTAATTTCCTATGCGTGTTCCTGAGAAAGAAGACTGTCCCTGGGCTGGCTGTACTAGGCTGTACTGCCCTGTTACATGCCCACATCCATCCTCTGCCTGGTCTACAGCCCTGTAAATGCATGCAACTAAGGAGGGAAAAAATGATATACTTACAATTTCTGTGAATTTATACATATCCAAAGTCGAAAACAACGCTTTTGTAGTACATACTGTACTGTTTCAGCTCTCAGGTTGAAAGACTAAACTTAGTACCCATTAAAAATAAGAGAAATAATAGTGCACTTAATTGTGGTTCCTCTGGCAGGTTCAAGTATTCAGAAAAAAAGAAAACAGGCTATTTTTTAAAGACTTTGAGCCAGTTTTCTTTAGAAAAATCTGCTGAAAGCTGTTTGTGTCACTAAAACTCTTCCTCCTAAAGTAATTTCAAATGTTTATTCTCTTTAGATATAAAATACTTTGAATAACTGCCTGGATTTGAAAAAATTAATTACATGCACTTGTCAATTTTACTACCACTCCTATTTTTTTCATTTGAACTGCAAATCGCTCCAGTGCCAAAGTCTTTGCAGGAAGATGGGGAGGAATGAATGTTACTTAGCTTTTTATATAGACAATATAACCTAAGGCATACAAATAGGTTTACTGAAACTGCTTGCAAGACCCCAGGTATGATATTGTTGTGGTTCAAGTAAGTTTAAGTCAACTAAACTTTGTAGTCCTTTTTTTTTTGTTTCTGTTTTGGTTTTTTGTTTCTGTTTCGGTCCCTGTGTAAGCAGGGAAAATAAGACTTTTTTACAGGTCTCAAAAGAATGTGCAGGAAAGTGTCCATACTGAGAGTTTAACTTTCTGTGCATCAAAACAGTGAGCAAAGAGATTTTATGATAATTTTTAAGTAAGTGGTTTCATTTTGTTATTTTAAAAAAAAAAAGTTTAAATCTCAAGATCCAGTACTTTGCCTCCTGACAAAATTTTCTGAGACTAAATATCTCTGAAGAAAAGGTTTATGCTTAAACTATTAGGATTGAATGGAAATTGATGCTGAAATCAGTGGCAATAAAAAAGAAAGATCTGAGGGGAAAAATGAAATTTGTAAAATTCCCAGAGAGTTAATAAATTTCATATTTAGCTGCTGTAAAAATAATGTGCTATACTGAGAGTATATATATGATGGGGATATGAAATACTTTTTATCATATTAATGAATGTTTATGAATACAGCAGGCAGTACATATTGTGACTGAACCTCCTGCTCATTTCTGATCTAAAGCAGATATTTGTAAGCGATTGGCAATAAATTCTAGGAACCTTCATTTAAAGAACATTAATTTGCATAGAAATTGATTTGGTTAACTTTCATCGTGGTTGTTTCTTTGTCCTGTACATGCTATGACTTAAAATGTTTTATGGCTCTGTGTCACATCAAACGCAATGAATTATTTTTTTTAAACAAGGCCTAAAGCAATATTTTAAAAAATCCATTCCTAAGGAGTAATTGCAAACATCTGGCAGTTATATTAGCTGTAAAGGAGCATGCTCCTGTATCCCTATGGTGAAGCTTGTTGTTAGGTCAGAAATTGAAAGGTGGTTGGTAAAATACCAAACTCTATCCTACTGCATCTACTTACCTCCCAGTGAAAAAAAAGTCTCCAAAAAAGAAAAGAAGCAGCCTAACTGTAGCACACAGGCATTATTTCCACTGTTAGCACTTCCTGTTCTCTCAGCACCCTGTTAGGTGAGATCCAAATCGCCACACTCAGAGGTTTTCACAAGCCACCCAGGCAAAGCCACAGCTACCCCGGTCTCATGTTGATGACAGTCCCACTCAGAGGGAGAAGCTGGAACTTTACAAAGCTCCTTCTCACCAACATGCCCAGAATTCTGTCATTTTGTCATCCCAAGGAGCTGCTGTGACATAGTCCTTGCAACGGTTACACTCCTTTGAGAAGAGAGACAACAAACACAGATTTCACAGAGCAACTGATAAATACCCATTTAATTGTTATGTGGAGTATACTGCAATTTCTTTCTGCAACACATTCAAAAAGCTCTGAAAGTGTGAAATGTTATTTTCAGTATTAACCTAACATCTGAAAGAGATTGATTTTTATTTTTTTTTACTTTGATAAATGGTGTATGCCCACATATACACCTTTCCCTGAAGGGGCAGCCTTCAGAAGGAACAGCACACAGACAAATCTGTGTCTTCCACCTATGACATCCCACCCTGTCACTGCCAGTGGCACAAGTGCACTGCAGCCATGAAGGGCCATGCCAACTTACCACAGGTCCAGCTAGACCTGAATCCAGCCTCTCCTAATAGCTGCCAGTAACCAATGCTTTCACAAGGGACATCAAAGAACACTACTTTTTTCTGACAGATTTGGGCAGTCACTGGGCTCAGGTCTTCCTGAAATGAAGGTTTACTGCTGACAGCTGTATTAAATAACCATTGACGGACTGTCTACTATGGATATAATCCTTCTCGTAGCTGATTGATTTATCTAGCTTCTGCAGTGTTCTTTGCAAAGGTGTGTTCTTTGCAATTGAACCATAACTTGATTGGCAAATTAAATTTAATTTCAACATACTGTGTGTTCTTAAGAATGACTGTGTGAAAGTAGTGTGATCCTGTATTTATGAAAATAGTATCTGATCCTGTGCTTATTGTCTGCCAGTCAAGTTTGCCCTGGAAAATTGAATCCGTTTCATTCCTAAATTAAAAGTTTGCTTTCTAAAGAGCATTTCTGAAATTTCAGTGCAAGTGCTGATTTAGTTTTCTCTGCTGATCTTTGGGAAAAAACCAAACAATCTAAACCCAAATGAAATGAAGAATTTAACTATGCTGTTAAGTTAAATGAAGAATTTAACTATGCTGCCTGAAGTCAGACTCCCATTTGCTTATAACATTATATCTGTAATACTGAAACATTTGGCTGAGAAAAAAAATCTGATTAAGTAAAATATTGATTTAGATACCTTATAGATACAATGATATATCAAGGTCAGAGTCACACTGTCTTCTGCAGGGGGAGAATTCTGCACTCACATCATGCTGCTGGTTATCCGTCAGTTCCAGGGATTTTGTAATGTCTATCTGTGGTTCTGTCTCTGTGGTTGAGTGTTTGGTACCTTGCTTGGCATGCTAGCAAGCATCTGCTAGACTTTAAGTGAAAAGTTCCCACTGTGGTTCTGAATACGTATCTCTAATTTACCAAGGCATCCTTTCAAATGGCAATGCTTGATGTCCCACCAGATCAGCCCAGAAACTACTATATATAAGTAACCTTATAAAATTAGCTGCCCTCCTGCAGGTAGATAAATCTTCTCTAAGTAGAGAGAGGAGTAGTAGAGTAGAGCCAAAGTAGAGAGGAGTGTAGGCAGTTTATGGACCTTTTAAGGGCTTTCAGACTTTAAACATTGCACATTTAATTGATGTTCAGCTTACTCAAAAGCCACTTTTGCTTAAATAAAAGCTAGTGCCATTACAATTATATTTGGAACACAGTTTCTTTTCATTGTAGGAAAATCGGGACAAGATTACTGATTACTAAAACATTAAGCCTTATGTTTTTGCCAGCACAGAAGACTGTGGTTCATCAGAAGAGGCAACCTTGGGCTAGACTTGGGCTAGCATCATGTGGAGACAGATGAATCAGTCTTTACATGCAGATGGAGCTGTTGCTGAAAGCAGTGCTTCGCACAGTTTCACTGTGCTGGTAGCCACAAAGGAGAGTTCAGCTATGTGTCAAGCAACCTTAGCAAACCAACAAGATAAGGGCTTGGTTTTTTATCTGACCATATGACTGCATTAGATTAAATGGCCTTTTCTGCAAGGCTCATTTTATTAACTCCTCTCAAATTTATTCAGCAGGTCTGAAATGGCCTCATAATTTGCCTTCCTTCCTGCAAGCAGTATAGCTGTGCTAAGGTACTGGACTGATCATGCCAAAGCTCATAGCTGTCTCTGCTCTCAGTTCCCATGAACTAGGGCATTATTAACATTTCCTCTAAAGTAATTAGACTCTGATGAGTCAACATGATATATAGAGAGGCTAGACCCTGACTCCCCCCTAAATGACACTGTGCTTAAAGGGGACAAAGGCCTGGATGCACAAGAGACACCTGCAGATATCTGCACGAGTGGCTCACAGACAGGAGCCTGGCTGACAAGAGAGGTGGGAGGATTTTAATTATTACACATTGACTTGCTAATTTGGATGAGGAAAGCAAATCCAAGGAAGAGAATTACTTGGCATGGGTGCCAGTTTCCTATACCCTTGGGAAAATTGTTTTGATGAAAAAACTAAACCAACAATTTTTCAGATTTTGTTACCATTGTGCAGGAGCAATAGATGTAGGGGGAGTATCTTTACATTCAAACTACCCCTTGAAAAGACTGTATAATGGGCAGGCTCTAAGCACATTCAAAACTAGAAAGAAGTCTGTCAAAGCACATGGCCAGAAGACCAGGTCATTTTGGACCTCAATAATTTTGAGACAATCTTTTTGGTGAGTGACTTCTTGTACCTGTGGTTTCCAGCAAGCATGCAGCTCACCTCTCTCTCAACAGGCAGCTCTCCAGAAAGATCATGATGTCATGCTAGTGCCTGCTGTGAGAGGTACCTACTCCCTTCTACCCGGAGAACAGATGCAGCTGGTACCCATGTCCTGGTGTTGCTGCAGGGGGAGCTCTGTGAAAAAGGACCTGGGGTTGCCCTGTGCCAGACACAGCCATCTCCATCCGGTGACCCGCTGCTGG
Organism: Scolopax mira; assembly: GCA_004320125.1. Lineage (NCBI taxonomy): Eukaryota > Metazoa > Chordata > Aves > Charadriiformes > Scolopacidae > Scolopax > Scolopax mira. Next base: position 5,381 of record BJBW01005315.1, on the reverse strand, counting down.
CCAAAGCTGAGCATTTCAGTAATGCTGGCAGTGCCTCTCTGAAAATCCACTTAAGAAAGCATAAAAGATGTTGTGTAGCAGCTGCAAGAGAGGAATGAGAAAATGTGGGAGAAACAACCCTGCAGACTCTAAGGCCAGTGAAGGAGGAGGGGGAAGAGGTACTCCAGGCTGAGCAGAGATTCACCTGAAAGGGCACTGGATGGGCATGTGATGGCTAACTGAGGTCAACCCACACAACAGACCACCAGGGTACAAGGAGGCTCTTCAATCTCCCTTATGTCATGTGGCAGATCCAGCTCCCCACCAGCTTTGTGTCATCTCAAGGGCTGAGCTCACAGGACCCAAACTTCCTATCTAAAAGAGAAGGTCCTAGATGGACATCTGCAAAGCCCACAGTAGGTATAGTGCAAAATACTGCACCCAACAGACACATCTTTCCTCTCCATATTTAATCAAATCTTCCCCTTTCCTGTTTTTCTTATTTATAGAGGAAAAATGGCAGAAGGCCAGCCACACCTAAGCATTCAGATGTCAGACTCAAATACAAATGGTATCCCCAGCAGAAACCAGTCCTCTCCAGACTCAGCCAGCAAGGGAGGAAGCGTGCTAACTTTCCACAATGTCTCATACCATGTGAAGATGAAGAGTGGGTTCCTGTGTTTTCAAGAAACAAACCATAAAGAAGTTCTGAGAAATGTCAAGTACGTATTTAAACACATCTTTAGAGTATATGTATTTTTTGTTTCTGTCTGGACAGTTTAGTCCACTCATGTCACTCAGCCTCTGAACACAATAAAAGGGATTGGATCAAGATTTATAAAAATTGTGTATATGTCTGGTTGCTTTGTGTTCACTATCAACTGCACTTAAACTTCCTGCTAGGTCCCAGTGGTCCTCAGTCAAAATGTTTAAGACAGTAATTTAAGTGAGGGTTAGGTTAACTTTCAAGAGATGTAAATTTTTCTCCCCCCCCCCTTCTTTTTTTTCCCAACACTGAGCACTGCTGCAGTGAAAGAATCACATTGCTATGGCCTTTGTTCAATAATCTATGCATAGAGTTTGCCCATTCACAGTTCAGTAGTTAAACTAAGTGGCAAGTACTCATGGAACATGCCATTCCAAGTTACGCGTGACTTTCAGCCTCCCTAACTCTAATTTCTATCATAAATATTTACCCTTTTGTATAGATCTGTCTGTCCTGCTCATTTCCCATGCAGTTCCCACATCTCCTAAGCATGAGCTATTAAAATCTTTCCTAATCTCATCAATATCCACATGTTATGGTAACTAAATTGGCTGACAGTGGTCATTTACTATGGTGTGAGCAGAAGGCCCACCTTGTGACTTATTGTAAAAGATCAGCGTTTAACACATCACACTTTTCCCTTTCAAAAATTGCAACATTTGCATTTGGTTTGTTGCATATTGGGGGTTTTTGTGTTAAAATCCCATATAATGTAACATAACGTGCTTCTTAATCTGTGGGACCATAAATTTCCGCAATAAGAAATGGAAGGAAACAAATATGCATCAGGGAGACCAAAACCAAGCCTCCCAGCCTGCATGTCAGTAGGTCCCAAGATCAGCTGTACAGGGCCAGACCCCTGGTCAAGTACTCAGATCCCTGATATGTGGATTGCTGACAGCAATCAGTACCTGAGTGCAGTTCAAGATAAACCTGGTATCGTTCCATACAGACAGGCATTTGTATGTGCAGTGTGATTCTTGTGTGCACCAAAGCTCAGATTTTAGGGGCTAGTCAGGAAAAGTAGCAGTGACGCCTTCACATACTCTAGCAAAAGAATAAAAAAAGGCAGTAGTATTTCCACATACTGGATCATTTTTATAGGGTCTTTTCCCCAAATACTTAAAAAATTTTTATGTGGCTTAAAATTAGATACAGAGAAACTATCAGCTGCATTTTCTTATATACAGACAAATCCATAGTATGTTCTGTCTACGGGGACCATTATTATTTCTCCTAAGAGAATACCTTTAGAACTGAATGTGAATTAAGCAAGTGTATGCTTCACTTCTAGAGATCCGGGAGGGAAAAGTACACATAACTGTTTTGCTACATTTTACTCAAGTTTTTGTGTTGTCTTCATTATATGGTTAATGTCAAAATAATTAATTCATCATATAATTAATTCATTATATAATTAATGAAGATTAATTCTTGAATTAAGACTAAAAATTAAGGTGTAGTTTGACTGATCATAAATATTGTTTGTGATTAGGCAGCTTCATTATTTCCAAAGTTAATGGGATACAGAAGGTATTTCTACAGATAATTTACTCTAGCCTACCAGATGAAACAGGAAGAGAGATAAAAACACCCTATCTATTTGTAAAACCTATCTGTTTTTTCTTACAGTGGCATCATGAGACCAGGACTAAATGCAATTTTGGGACCCACTGGCTGTGGTAAATCCTCGTAAGTGCCCTGTTTGCTCTACACAGATATTACACCAAGGAGAGCATGAACCTGCACATATTCAGCAGTAATGCACAACACTTTGAGGGAAAGATTTTGTTTTCATTTAGGTCTATGCAAATCTCACTGGTTTCTCAGAAATACCTGAATTCCAAAAAGACAATTAGTTTACACAACAAAAATGTAATTCAGTTTTGGTCCACACTTGCTTGATACACAATCGTTACATAGCATTCCAGGTTAGGCTCGTATTATTGACTGAATGAAGGCAAAATCACTATGAAAATGCATGGATCTCATTTCCTTAGAAAACTAGGACAAAAGAAACCCAGCCCTTGAAAGTTTCTGGGGTTTTCTAAATAGCAAATGTTTAACATGGGATGTTTTTATGTAGCTGTTTGTTCCATGAACTGCGTTTGTGGTTCAGAGAGCTTACCTCCTGTGCTCTCTATCTGTCAAAGTAACCAACTTTTCTCCTAGTCTACTTGACATTTTAGCTGCAAGAAAGGATCCCTGTGGGCTTTCTGGTGACATTTTGATCAATGGAGTTCCTCAGCCTGCCAACTTTAAATGTACCTCTGGATATGTAGTACAGGTAAGTAAATTTTATGACTCTATGGATTTTATTGTCCCCTTCTGACTGCAGTCGTAACAAGTTGGTGCAGTGTTGCAAGTACCATGCCTTGACCCAAGAGTTGAAGCTGGTGCAGTAACAACTCACTGCACATCCACCCTCTCTGGGAAAGAGACTCTGCTTCGTATTGAGTCTTTTGGGCTTTCACCCTTCTTTTTGGGGAACAGCTATAGGCTACCAGTATGTGTGGAGTATTTTCAAAGTATGATGCTTTCTGGTATCAATATGGCTTGTATCTACACTTGCCCAGGGACAATTTCACCAAGTCCTCTTCTGAGAAAACATTTGCCCTGCCAGGGTGGGCTGGGGAGAGACATGTGAAGAGCAAAAGAAGGAAAACCACAATCCTCTTGTCATTTCTTTCCCCTCCCTACTACCTGTGCTCAGCAGCATCCTTAGAGTTTATCAAACCCCAAAGAGATGCATCTGTGGAAACCCCTTATAAAAATTCAGTCAGCATGTTACAGAAAGGTAGTTTCTCAAAACACGCATAAACCTTTGAACTTCCTACAGCTGACAGATTGCTTTTGCAAGAGACAAGTAGCTAATATCTCAGAAACCTTCGCTCTACCCCACATGGGCCCAATCCTTCTTTTCCCTCCTGCTCTTCTCTCTGCTTTTACCTGTGCATTAACAAATGCACAGAGCTAATGACCTGAGCTGTAGCTTCTCCTGAGGTCCCTTTAGTCCTTCAGTATCTCATTCAATATCTCAAAAAAACTGAATAAGGTAAGAATATATGAGGGATTGTTTTGAATATGTTGCTATTTATGCATTTTGATATCATGAATGATGAAGGATGTGCCTATATTGGCAATGAATAAAGGCAAATATAATTGTGTGCATGAAATCAACTTTCTGCTATGACACAGGCATTGAAGATACACCTTACTGCATGTTCTAGCAGTTGCTACTGTCCCTCCACATGCAAGGACAACATAAACCACAGGTAGATGCAGTTTTCATAGGGGGAAATAGAAATCGCTAAGCTGATAACCAAGTGTCTATTTTTATTTTTTTTTTTTTTCAATGAAGGATGATGTAGTGATGGGAACCTTGACTGTAAGAGAAAATTTGAGGTTCTCGGCGGCGCTCCGTTTGCCAAGGTCAGTGAAGGAACAGGAGAAAAATGAACGAGTGAATCAGATCATCAATGAACTGGGCTTGAGCAAAGTGGCGGATTCCAAGGTAAGGCATGTAAATACGGTGCTTAAATCATGAACAAATATCAAGTGATGTATTTAATTAACAAATGGCTCAGCGTGGCAGATTAAAAAAAGTAAAATTAAATTGACTGTTTCAGTAATACCATTGACATTTTGTATGTCAATCCATACAGACTCTGCACTGATACTGCCACGTGCTATTACATTGCAAGGAAGGGGAAAGGTAGTCTATGGCTGGAGAAAAAGAGAACATAACAATTCATACAAATGTTATGAAATGGCCTCTGTGTAACAGCTACATCTGTACCTGAGAGTAGGGTCAAAGCTCCTTACACTCTTCCCAAATGCTGACAGGTTGGTAGGTTACTGTTCACTCCAGTATTTGCTTTCAGGCAGAATGAGACAAGTTTCTTGTTTTAATCATAGAATCATTTAGGTTGGAAGGGACCTTAAAGATCATTTAGTCCAACCATAAACATAACTCTGACAAAAAAATAAATAAGAAATAAAAATTACTAAACCATATTCCTGAGGACCATGTCTACCCGTCTTTTGAACACCTCCAGGGATGGTGCCTCAACCACTTCCCCCCTATCAAGCTCATTGCAATGCTTGATAACCCTCTCGATGAAGACATGTTTCCTAATATCCAATCTAAACCTCCCCTGGCATAACTTGAGGCCATTGCCCCTTGTCCTATCGCTTGTGACTTGGGAGATGAGACTGACCCCCACCTTTCTACACTCCCCCTTCAGGGAGCTATAGAGCGTGGTAAGGTCTCCCCTCAGTCTCCTCTTCTCCAGACTGAACACCCCCAGCTCCCTCAGC
>BJBW01005314.1:232582-250115 GCA_004320125.1 Scolopax mira | reverse complement strand
CCTCCCCAGTGCAGAGCAGAGGGGGAGAGTGACCTCCCTTGACCTGCTGGCCACACTCTTCTCTAGGCAGCCCAGGATCCCATTGGCCTCTTGGCCATGAGGGCCCATTGCTGGCTGATGGAGACCCTGCCATCCCCCAGGACTCCCAGATCCCTCTCCTCAGTAGTGCTTCCCAGAAGATCCACCCCTAACCTAATGCCTGGCATTCTTCCTCCCCAGGGACCTGCCCACTCCTCCTACTGGGACACATGGGGCATCTGATCACATGCCAGAGCTGTGTCATGGAGCCTCCTGGCATGTCCTGGTGTCAGAGTAACGCTGGGGGTGAGAGCTCTATGGAAATAGCTGCTCCGTTCTCTCCCCTGCACCCCAGATCAAAGGCAGACTGGAGATCAGAGGGTGGTAGCTGGACCCTGGTACCCTCCTGTCCTCACGCCTGATGCCAACTGAGTGCAGCAGAGCCCTTTCAGAGAAAAGGAACACTAATTGATCTCTTTTTTGTTTTGACTGCTGGAAGTATATTTAGCCTAATTACGCTTAAAGCAGGTAATGAAAAGCCATCCTATTTATTTATGGAAATTGCTTTCTGCTAGAAAATAGATATGTTTTCCTTCTGAGTACAGACACAAGACCATCCTATTTCCATCACTCACTCTGCTCCCCTATATTTTTCCACCCACACAATCTATTTGAAGCTACAGCCATTTGTAGGACTCTTCTTATCTTCCCTGACATTGCAAAGACTGCCTGGAGAAACACAGCAGCTTAAGTGAGCTTTGTTTAAGCTCTCTTTTTTTCCTATTCATTTGTTTAAAGACCATTTGGCTGAAATCTAAGTTTTGCTCTTTTACAGCCGTTTCTGCTCTTTCAGAAGCAACAAATCTTTCATTTTGTGACAAGCTATTTCCAGGACAACCTGGAAATATGACAGAAAATTACAGCTTAAGAGAGGAGGAAAGAGAAGGAGCAGATGATATCTCATAACCCTGCAAACAAATCCTGTTGTCATGAAAAGTATGTCTATTAATAGCTATAGAGATGAAGGAAAACAGGTACGATTAACAATTTTAAAAGGATGGCTGCTAAGCTAAAGATATTCCTAAGGACTTTGAGCTGCTTTTTGATAGTGATAAGCCACTATCAGTTCTGAAAAATGCCTGGCAATAGGCACTGAAGAAAGAGATACAGCATAGGCAGAGAGGGAATACTCCTGAAGCTTAATCACATGCAAATTGGAGATTAATAGATTACAACTGACTTCAGTGCATGTGAGGAATATGATGCAAAGCATCATGTATCTTCTATTTTAATTCCACATTAATCCCTTGGAATGAATTATTCGTGAGAAGACGACTTCAGAGCTGCAAAGACAGAGCAAAGAAGCCTCAGCTTCTCTGCTAATGAAATCAATAGACCCATTTACAAAGCTGGGGGGTTTGTTACAGACACGTTCCACTTAGAGGAGGTTGAAAACTATTCCCAAAGATGACTTGCCTGGTATGGTCAAGAAGAGAGTCAAACGCAATGGTGAAGTGAGTAAGGAGGAGGTGGGTAAGAGACAAGGACCACTCATGACCACTCTTGGTTGCAGCAGCTCAGGAATGGAATGGAGCTTGCTTTTCCCAAGAAAAGCATTTGTTAAAAAGTTTGCATTTGTTACAAAATTAGTTACAAAAAGATGGAAGGGAAAAACCATACCTTCTTTTACAGTATCTTGGACAGCAAATAGTTCTACCTTCTGGAAATATATATAAAATGAATGAAGATTTAGTGATTAGGGAGGGTACTTTCAGAATCCTAAATTGCTGCAGTTGCCCCAGTTATTTACAATGAAAAGGGATGGCTGTCTGCACTGTGTGCAGAAAGTCTTCCTTGGAACGAGGCAGATTTGCTGGAAGCTTGTAGGTCTAGCAGGGTGTGACAGAGAAATAAACAAGAGTTTTCCATTTTCTAAATGTCACTGCACTGATCTTTAGATTTGTTGACAATTAAATGGATTAGGGTGGCTGCCTTTGGTTGGAAATATCAAATGCTAAATAGAGATGGCAATAGACCATTTCCACCAAACACCAGAGCTTCTGTATTTTTTTAGAATTCTTGAATTTCATTTGATCTCAATCTAAGTAGGAAACTTTGCCTGAAGAAAGTCCAGGATTTAGCGATCAGGAAACACCTGAGTTTTTGAAGGCAGTAACCATTGCCTTGAACTTGGGTAGAATTTCTTCTTAGCAAATGGATCTTGTAGGCTCTAATCCCACTCTCAGAGACCCACTGACTTCCACGAGCAACAGATTAAGGTAGTCAAGCTACCTTAGAAGCAGATTAATGTGTCTGGGTATGTCTGAAGTGCTCCGCTATTATTCCTCAGCCAGGGCAAATGTATGAAATCATTCTTATACTGCAAAAAAGATGTTCCTTTTAGACTATATCTTCCTTTTCCCAGTAGCAGGGTGCTAATGTCTCATTGTGCTGTGTGGGTGGGTTTTCATTCATTTCTCTATTTTAAGCCTGCAGACAAATAGCTTACACATTTCTTTTATGGTTTCAAACTGCTACCATTACGAGCCTGATTAATAAGGCTTTATGAGCTAATTAATATGCCTTTATCTATATGAGCTTTTATCTTTATGTGCCTGATTGCTACAGTAATTCTAAACCATTACAGGAAGCTATTTATTTTCAAATTAGCGATGTCATCACGACCTTTTACCACACGGAGAAGTCAAGGTTCCAGCTGCCAGGTACGTAGAAGGCTCAAAGCTCAAACTGTTCAGTGCTGGCTGTAAATTACAGGCTTATGAGAGGATGTGTCGATCTCAGATCCTTTATGAGTATGCAGCCCTTCATTCTCCCAAGTGGAAGTGATGATGGAATTCTCAAACACTGGAAATAAGCATTAAAAGAGGCAATTTCTAATGCAGTAATGGCACTAGGAGCATTAATGAATGTGCTTGGTGGGAAGCCAGTGTCCATGTGCCTGGACCAGTCCCTGATTGTGCCTCTGACTGGACTTCCTGGACATCCCAGGACATCTCTGGTCTTTCCACTCACCCTGCAGGGCATGTTTTGGGAGATCACGTCACGAGGCTGGTCTGGATCTCAGTTTTTGATCGGTGGTTCCTTCAAGCCTAATTATCTTTCAGACACTGCAATAGGCTGCCCAGGGAGATGGTTGAGTCTCCATCCCTGGAGGTGTTTAAGAGTCGTTTAGATGTAGTGTTGAGGATATGGTGTAGGGGAGAACTTTGTGGAGTGGGGTTGATGGTTGGACTCGATGATCCTGAGGGTCTTTTGCAACCTGAATGATTCTATGATCTGCACTAACTAACTGGGAAAAACAATGAAAAATACAAGCTCAAAGGAACAAGACACAGATATTGATAGTGATTCTCTGGAAATTTTTTTAGCTTCTATTGGTAACTCAGATAATTTAAAACAGAACAGTAAAATTATTTGAAAAAAATATATTGTAATTATACTAATATAATAAAACAATTCTTTAACTCTATTGTAGTTTCAAAGTTATGGATAAATAACTTAAAAAAAAAATCATTAGATTTGTTTCACAAGTAGTTTTGATTTGGATTCTTCTTTCAGATGTAGGACTGATCAGACTTCCATTAATGTTAAAATATCAACTTCTGGACTGTTACACAAAGGGATCGAAAACTATAGTGTGCCTAGGGAAAAACATTCACAAAAGGATGGAAATGAATTTGTGTGGTATTTGTGTGACTATGATACATGCTTTCAAAGGATTTCTATTGTAATTCAAGATTAGTTGAGCATAAGTTAATCGACTCTTAAAGCATTACCCAGAGCTTATTATGGAAGACTGTACGAGTCTCCTTTTAAAATGTTTTTTAATAATATCAACTACAAGGTCCCTGAAGACATGATATTTATAGGCTTAGTATTTCTTCATCAAATATTAAAATAGGCCAAGCAATTTTGTTTCAGTCCCTTTTCTGCTGATTCTACTGCTGTAGCATGCATCCGAAGTACAGCCTATTACGTAGATTCACCAACTGGTGAGTTCTCTGTTTTGTTTCATTAAGGTTTTTATTTTGTAATTTGTACCGAGAGTGGAAGAACTACAATTGCATGCTGAGGAAACCTGATATTTACTAATTCCATAAAGTTAAGGTAATCTTCTGTAGCAATGGGGGAATAAATTAATGGATCAGAATTCAGTCTTGCAGACACAGGTAAGCTGTAATGAAAAAACTGACTTGAGAAAAGACAACAAGATTCATAGTTGAGTGATTAAACTACTAATGGTTTATGATCTGAATCACAGTATAAATCTACAGATCAAATTGTGTGTTCTGCAGGACATATTTGCACTTGTCAATTAGAATTTGGCTCAATTAAGGGCCTCAAAATTTTATTCCTAGGGCCTAGTAGTCAAAGACAACCCCCAAAACACTAATCTTCCTGACTTACTCTCCAGTTGAACTATTTTCCACACCCCTTGTTTTGTTTCTGAGCAGCAGGTTTAAAGCTTAATGCCATCAATTTGGTATTAAGTTCTGTACAAAGTTTCAGAAACGCTGGGCAGGAATCAGAGAGAAGAGGGCCATGTAAACATGGTGAGCTATCAATTATGAAGTTACTCTTTGTGAAGTACACAGGAATGTCACCCTTCAACCCCCTTTCATTTAAAACATGAAAGTACAAAATACTGCACAGAAATGACATGGTTAAGCTGGACATTTAGAATAGAATTAACATCTTTTGATGTTTCAAACAAGAAAATACACATATTTGGTATGTAATAGCTGTCAGTGGAAAACAGATTCATAGAGAAGAAATTGCAGTGAAGATGTGAAAGTGTGTGACTTTCTAAGCTTATAGTTCATCAATAACATTGTTACAATGAGTTTTCATGCTTTCTGCTATACAGTAGCAAAACACTGATTTCATCAAAAGTTAGGTCAGGAAGCAGAACTGTTGCTGGGCAATACATAAAGAAGCATTTGGCATTTTGAGTTTGATTTTAGGCAACTGAATGTTCAACAACGCAACAGTTTAGGTGGCTGACTTCTTTGGCTTGAAAAGACAGGACTTGTTTAGAGCAATGTCCTTGATCCAGAGCAGGATCCATGAAAGAGCACGTCAAGATTAGTTTGGAGTCTGCAGAATAAAATTATCTATGAGCCTTTGATTTGATTTTCATGCCAAAGACAATCTTTGCTCTGATATCCATGCCAAAGACTGTCAAGTCCTTGTAAAGTAAAAGTAAAATTATGTGTTTCAGTGTGCCCCTTTTAACAGCACTGGTGTGTCATTATCTTGGTTTACCTTTCTTCTGTGTATGTGATTCCGTTTCTAGTAATTTAAAATACTTATCATTATGATTTCAAAGACACCTTATTGTTAATGATATATTTGGAGATGAGCTGCTAGTTATTCTGATTGAATTTCTCAGGGTATCACTTTGAACAGACTTAGGCTTATTGTTTTTTAGTAGCTCGCTGAGGAATAAACTTCCTGATTATCCTGTTGTCATTCAAATCAAGTCATTCTAGATGTATTTCCACTCTGAGCACTGCAAAAAAAAATGACACAAAAGAAGTGTCATTTTTTCAATGGTGACTGTGAGCAGCAAAATAAAACAGTAGGAAAGTGCTTGATCAAACATCCCAGTAAATTTCTGCAATGTGCCTTTTGACTTGCAGAATTTTGGATCATGGTGTAAATGTGCAAACTCAAGGAGCTGACAAATTCTACAACTCTCTGTCTTTTTACTACTTGCCCTGTTACCTCTTGGTTGCAAATTGTGGTCAAGATTACATATCAAGAGCTTTTGTGAAAGGATTATAGTTTTTCATACATGTGAAGTATTTTGAAAATGTCTGGTGGCTCTAAAATAATTAATGATTATAGGATAGAAAAGTGAATAACCTGAATGCTAATAACTGCAAGTTCATTTTTAATCGAATTTTAAATATTAGAAATTTGCAAAACTACTTATGCAAATGAAATTGCCCTGTCTCACTGGCTATAATAATCCTGCTCAATTATGCTTCTGCTAAGGCATACACATTTATCAAGTTTAAATAAATGTGTGTAATTCTTCAAAGGCTTTGTGTAATTGCTTCTAGATTTGCCATCAGCTGTACTTGTCTTTGTGATTGTATCTGTACTTGGTACGTTTTCATGTTCTAATTGTATGGTAATTGTTTGTGATTGTATCTCTGAGTTTTTTATGTGGTAATTTTGATTGGCAATTGTACCTTTGCTGGAAATTTTAGTACTACATTTTCTCAGAACAGACTTGCTAACAACTAATTCATATAGACCAATATAGAGTGGACTGAAAAGCTCAGCATAGAAAATGGGGGGAGTTGGCTGGGAGGTGGCTACTTCTGCTCAGGAACAGGCTACGCATCGGTCAGTTGGTGATGAGCAACTGGTTTTCATGTGCATCACTTGTCTTCCTTGGGTTTTATTTCTTTCTCTTTTTCCTTATTTTCCTTTTCATTACAATTATGTATTATTATTATATTTTATTTTAGTTCAACTATTAAGCTTTTCTTATCTCAGCCCACCAGCTGTCTCACTTTTACTCTTCCCATTCTCTCCCCCATCCCACGTGGCGGGGAGGAGGGCAGTGAGGGAAGGGCTGTGTGGTGCTTAGTTGCTGGCTGAGGTTAAACCATGATACCTGAGCATAACATTTCTGGGGGCTACAGTAAAAAAAATAGTTTTCATTCGGGGGCTGATGAAAAAAATGGATTTTTAATGGATTTTTTTTTTCAGAAGTCAAATTAGAAATTTATCCCTATAAAAGACGATTCCTGAGCCAAAAGGAATTTTCTGGAAACATGAAAGAAACCTTTAAATCCTTCAATAGTTCTACAATTATTTTAGATTAAACTTAGCTTCTTTGCTTGAAATTGCTTTATCATATTCAGTTGGTTTATTTTCAGATTTTAGATTAATATTTTTCTTTAGCTTAAGTAAATTATGTAATAATTAATTGTAGTTACAAACGAAGAACTGAAAACTGTCAACAGCTTAAAATACTACTAGGCATATTTCTGAAACAGTTTTCTTTCAGAGATGACTGAATCGTAGTTTTGGTGGTTTTGATCACTCTCCCACTTTTTACATTCCCCAACATTGGCTTTACTTGTTTTACAGTAAAAATAATTTTGGTCTTCCTGAAAGTCTATTTTCACTGGAGCACAGACTGTGAATTAAAAAAATTAAAAACGTGCTGAGATCTATCTAAGATATTTTAATTCACTTGATATCTGTAATTTATTGTATTCAATCACCATTGTAGATTTTCTTGTAAGGTATTAAGACCATGTAGAGCACAGTGAAAACAGCCATAAATCATGCAGACAGTTCCCAAATGAAGAGTGCTTACCTTAATCATCCAGTACCCACCAGAGTAAATGTCAGTAGCTGATAGTGGAAAAGGTGTATCTTATCTCCTCCATCATTAGTGTGTATAAAGGAAATGAAGTTTTCTCATTGTGGGACCATTTCCTTGAATTCTTTGATAACTTTTTATTGTTATGCATTTGTAAAATAAATCATGGGTAACATATCCTTTAGCTTTTGTAAGTTCACAGATGCTAAGCTCAAAAAATATCACTGCAATAACCCACATTCCACCTCCACAAAACACCCTATTCTCTGGTCTATGACTTCAACGTGCATTTAAGGAAGATTCTCAATCCTTATTTAATGACTTCAAGTGACAAGGAAACCACCACAGCCCTTGGTAAATTATTTCAATTAACTGAGGTTATTTGCCCTCAGCTAAAAATGAGCACTTTATCTTTTCTTTGAATTTGCCCTGTCTCAGTCTCCATGTTATGTTATTTCTTCATCTGTTAGATTAAAGCTCCCTGTGTAGTATTATACCTCTTTTTTCCTGTGTAGTTCTTAAACTGTTTTATTAAATATTATCTATTTAAAAATACAAATTCCACAATAACCAGAAAATATTGCTTGCTACCTGCAGCTCTTGAGAAGAGAGCCTTTCAAAACAATAGATTCAGATTTTTTTTCATGTAATTTTACTGCTAATTCTCGATGAAAATTTCTTGTCTCCCTGCATTGTTCCATAAATTTAGCCGTTGATATGTAATCTATCATCAGAATATCACAAATTGTAATTGAGTTGCTTCCCATCCCCCAGCTAAATAAGCATTATTTAGTAGCTTATATTATTACTAAATAATAAGCTATTATTATTGTCTTCTCTGACAAAGCTCTTCTTGGTACAACCCGTTTTTATTGTTAGACCTTCCCTGTGCTCAGCTTCAGTTCCAAATATTTCACTCATAAGCCTCAGGTAGTAAAAGTGTGAAACTCCATACTGGATGGTTTCCAGTTTGTTATTTCTTTGAAGAAATATATTTTTGTAGCAGTTCTGCAATAGGTTTTTACCTCCAAATTAATTATCAGCTAGAGCAATTACTAAGTGTGTATTTACTAATGTCAGAGGACAGAGGTTCTCATAAATGCTCTGTATCTATATATCAATCACCAAGCATGCAAGTATACGACTACTAAACACTCCACAAAATCAAGATTAGTTTTGAAAAATTATTTTGTTTGTTTGTCTTTGTTTACATGCATTTTCTGCCACACTATCATCATTTTGCGAACTTATATTTCACTGGTAAATGATAAATATTTACACCTACTTACCACTTTTTTTTGGATAGGAGTATTTTTATGGGAGGAAACCCGCAACCTTAGTATTTACAGAGAACATTCTTCTTTAAATATCTAATTTTCTTTTTACATATGAGCATCGCCTTCCACTTCTATTAAGTCTTGTGAATGCAGTGACACAGAAAAGACATAAGTGCTGGATCTATTCTTCTTGTCCTCTTGCTTAGCGTAAGTACTTAATGTTGGAGACAATTAGTTTGATTTGACTGTAGTCAATTAAGTAGGCATCACCCAATTAAGAAATTCATGTTCATGAAAAAAGATCCAGATAGTCATTAGTACCTTGTTTGTAGCCATTATTTGATATATCAATACCTTGTGATACAGAGCTTTAATGATTTATGACTTTTTTCCCTTCAATTTCTTCTGCTGAAGAAAAAACTGCTTGAGAACGACTGCTAACTCGATTACGAGTCAGTAGCTTTGGGGGTTTTCACATTCTTTCTGCTCGTTCCTCAGTGCTATTTCTCATGTACTCTCTAACTAATGATGTCATCGTTCACAAGGTAATCAGGTTCTGCTGGCATTTGTTTTCAAGGCAGAAACACAGGTTAAAAGCAGAGCCAGGGCCAGCTGCAGTGGGTGGGAATCTGGTGTGGGGTGAATATGAGACACCCCTCTGATCCTGTTAATCATTCCCAGGAGAGCCTTGCCACAGGCTTGTTCCGTCAAGATAATTTTGGTAGGAAACATTCTGAATGATTTGTGTTGCCAGAGCATCTGGAGGCTCTCGATGCAGCCCTGGAGTCCCTAGGAATTTTCAAAACCATATGTAAGTATGGTCTGGCTGCAAGGAATGACATAAATTCTAGGCTCATTCCATAAATTCTGGTGTGTGAAATGTAACTTTAAACAACCATTCACACATGGGAGACAAAAAAGGGCTTATCGTCCACACTGCTAATTTTAGAATTAGCTTTTTTGCTCTGCATATTTAGGAACTGGTTTTCCTAATTTTCATGACTGGTAGAATGAGAAAAAGAAGCCAATTTTGAGAAGCTCTCCAAAACCAACACTCCAAAATAAGTTTCAAGTTTCTAGATATTTTTTTGCAATAAATATATGGGTTTTTTTATTTTTTAGTATTAACTTTAAGAAACTATGGACTGCCTTTTCTCTTTCATCATTCAAGGTTAGTGTTAGGAAATTCTCAAACTAATTTTTGGGATAGATTAAAATATTTAGATGTTTGATTTTTTTATGTTGTTCTTACATCTCTTGATTTCAGGTATGTGAAGCTGAATACATCTGCTACCCTCCACACCTTTTCTTAATTGGCTGATACCCTTTCATTCACATAATGTGAAAGACTCTCCCTCCCCTTGGAGACTACTCATTTGATTCCAACATTGCTTGTATTTCTTGAAATAACAATTAGCTATTCATGTTTTTACAGCTAGTGTTTTCCTGTTCATCCACTCTTTTTCCCAAAATGGCTTGATAAAGGTGGGTTCAGGCAAATATCAAGAGGTGTCACCAACCCAAATTAGATCTACTCATTCGGTGGCCAGAATTCATCAATAAACCAGCAAAAAAAAAAAGGGATTTTACTGCAGGCCATTTATGTTAGCAAATGCTGTATGAATGAACCATGAATAAGTGAACAGGCAAGACCAGATGCGCAATTTAAATGGATTAGGTGGGCCAGTTAACTATTAATAGAAGCCATTGCAATTAATTTAATTGAATCACAATTTTTGGCAGTGATCCTAAGAAGCAGACATTTAATTGCCCAGAATGCCTGTGGTACATAAACGATTTCAGGCTAAATACAATCTACTGATCTATTCTGGTTCCCTTAAGTATAAACCATCCTTGATCTTTTTTTTTTTTAAAGATATGCATAGAATCATGGAATGGAATCATAGAATGGTTTGGGTTGGAAGGGACAATTAATGATCATGGAATTCCAACCCCCCTGCCCTGGGCAGGGACACCTCCCACCAGCCCAGGTTGCTCCTGGCCTTGAACCCCTCCAGGGATGGGGCAGCTTCTCTGGGCAACCTCTTCCAGTGTCTCACCACCCTCACAGCAAAGAATTTCTAGTATCTAATCTAAATCTCCCCTCTTTCAGTTTAAAACCATTACCCCTTGTTTTATTGTTCCACTCCCTGACAGAGAGTCCCTCCCCATCTCTCCTGTGGCCCCTTCAGATACTGGAAGGGGTTACAAGATCTCCCTGGAGCCTTCTCTTCTCCAGGCTGAACAACTCCAGCTCTCTCAGCCTGTCCTCCATCCCTCTGATCATCTTTGTGGCCCTCCTCTGGACCCATTCCAACAGATCCATGTCTTGAAAAGCACTGATTTTACTGCTTTTGTCCAACCTGTGGAGTGCTCTAGGGCTGCCTGAGAGAGCAACTGTGAAGAGTAAGATGGTGTGTAAGGAAAGTTGTGCCACTTTGCCAGGGAAAACTTTGGTACTTGGTTAAAATAATAAGCCAGTTTTTCTACAGTAAGCCTTGCCTAAATAGAATTGTTTCAAAATGCTGGAACTTGTGAAGCTTACTATCATGATGAATTGGAAAGTTATGGTCTTCCTACGTTTCACGTGTGGCTAGAGTTCAGTTAAAAGGAAAGAATTAGACGCTTGTGGCTAAGAGACTTGAAAGAGAGATGGAAATGCACAGTTTAAACCTGTGCTTTCTGAACTGTTAATACATTTAACACTTAAAAGTTTAAAAACTCCAACAGCTCAAAACACCTCAAGCCTGGAACTGTTTGTGGAATCTCCTGCAGGCTTCATGAGATGATTAGCCAGCATCAGTGTGAGGTGCCTGTTGCGTCCCTGATGCTCGCAGCCATGTCATTGGGCTGAGGGAGCTGTAAGGGATCCAGTGGGACTCAGAAGAACAGCCACAAGGAAGGAGACCTCAGCAGAGCATGGAGGTTTGTGTGCCATTGGGCTACCTCCTAGGAAAAGAGGACTGGTGTCTATTTCCAGGATGATATCTGTGTTTTACATTCAGCTGACATCACCTGCAGACCAGAAACAATCTGCACCTGTCCTTTCTGAGAAAGACAGACTAATTACTTGCTACCCCTACATGCTAATTGCTGGGGTTACTTTTGCCTCCCAGAATCTAAATATTCTTTTTACCCAGCTTCAAAACCAGAAATAACCTGGCCTGTTGTCCAGGAAAATATTCTCCATTACAGGTTTTGAACCTTTTTTAGCTGAGGAAGGAATAAAATCACTGTTCATATTCATGTAAGACATCTCTGCTCACCTGACTGCTGAGCAAAAGACACATGAGTCTTTTAAAAAAATTACTATAAATAATAATTTTGCTTCCTTCCAGATCACTAAACCTCCAAGTAATTTTTTGCTTGAATGAGCAAATGAGGGGTTAGGCATTTTCCATGTGAACTGTTTTTGAAGATTTTAGCCCTTCTTTACCTAATTGAAAGAGTCCTGTAAATGGACTGCCACCCCACCCCCAGCATTCCTGTCACTAAAGTAGCTTATGGCCACCATTTTAAGGCCTGGAACACCTTAGAAACTGGTAAAATTCAGTCTTTTTCAAGAGATCAGCCAAAGGAGTTCTTGGATTTTGTTATGTATAGATACCCAAGCCTTCTCCTGCTGTGCTTTGCATTCAGAGACCTCAATGTGCTCCTTGGACAGTGGGCAATTTCCAACCTGAGGGAACCGGCTTCTGCTTTACCCTTCACAGCTGGCTGTGCAAGGGAGCCCGCCTTCACAGTGAAAATAACACCTGCTGGAACAGTGTATATGTGACTCATACAGAAAAAGGGAAAGAAAAATGTAGGTTAAGAGTTAAGCCAAGCCGAGACTTAACGTGGGCGTTTGTGGATTGTTGGCAGGCGTTGTACAGACAGAGCTTTGTCAAGAAACGAACCCTCCTGAGGAAACTGCGCCCTAAAGATCAGTGTTTGCTTGCAATTGTTTGTACGACTTTACTGAGAATAACAAAAAATTTGGCCACTTTAAGTGGTAACAGTAAATTACATACGTTCACTGACACTTGATTACTTTATGCTAATCGGTTTAGTAAGTACCAATTATATCCCCAAATGGTTTTCTGAATGGTAGTGTATCAGCTACATTCCTCATTTTCCTGTGTATTTTGTAGTTAGAAAATGAAGCAGTAAGATTTCTCTTTCATACCTATTATTCATCATTAGATTCTCTAGTAAAATGGTATTTCAGATGTAATTATATTTGCAAACATATTTAGACTGAGGTTCTTAACATTAATACTAGGTATTAACCCATTATGTTACTCGAGGTAGAAGCATGTGTAGAAAACCCATGAAGGATAAAAACCATCAGATGAAGTTATGAACAGAATGTGTTTTATACATTTTTCTGTAGATAACATTGGCTGACTAATTAACAGAAGTCGAAAGGCTTTATGTTTTCCCTCTATTCTTCATGTGTTTGAATTGAAAAATTTGAATTTGTTTTCTAATTGAGTTAGTACTTTTTGCTTTTGTGTTAAGCTTGCTTTCTTTGCCTGGAAAAACGTTATTTCTCTTTCCTTTTAAACAACTATGTTTTAAATTTCTCAATGAAGAGTTAAAATAAAAACATATGTTAGGTGTTTGACAGGAAAATGCAATTTCATTTCAAAATCCTCACTTCAGAAAGTTCCATTGCATTTCCTTTTTTTCAAAGACAATCTGACATTCCGATTCATTGTAACGGCTTATTGTTATTATTAATTTTTTATATGGTGAGAGTACCTGAGCTACCAATCAGAACTGAGACCCCTATCATGCTAGATGCATCAACTTGCATGCTAGATGTAAGAATTTTGATATACTTATTTCCAGTCCATGAAAAATACATTAACTGAGTTGTGTAAAAAGCACAATACAGAGTACAGGGAGTGATCACTCAGACAGATTTCGTGTGCCCGTAAGTGATATCAGAGACTAAAAAAAAATTTACTTTCCTTATGTAAATGCACACAGAACATGATGTGATACTGAGATCTAATTTATATTTTGAGATTCTGAGCTGGGAATCTCATAGGGTGTGTAAATATGGTGCTACGCAAAGGTATCTGAGAGAGAGTTTAATGTGCTGTAATGTCTCCTTACACCGTGTCACTTGGCTCTAGAGGGGATATAGTCACATCAGCCTTGCACCAGGGCCGGGTTGATTGGCTGTGCTAGTGCAAAGCTCTTAGAGTCAACTTGGATAGATCTGCCTGGAGCCACGTTGCTGTTTAAAGAAAATATTAATGGGGGAAAATTCCATTTTGCAGCAGAATGGGGAGCCTGTAAACTGCTTTGTGCCTCTTCCGTGTTGAGCAACTGCAACATTTAGAACTGTAAGTAACTTGAAATATGATGTAAAATAAGTGCAAATATCCTCTCCCCTTCCCTTATGAAGAAAATGTGATATTTCTTGAGTCTATGATAACTTGAAAATCATTGCTTGTTCATAACACTTCTTACACTACTTAGAAGTCCTCTCGTGATTTTTCTTGGGCTTTGGTCTTTGAAGCTGCTAAAGCATGCATCAGTGGAGCAATAATCTCTTTTCTGTTGTTTCCCAAAAGGTGGTGTAACTGAAAGTTACTGATTGAAGGGAGGAAAAATCAATATCCTCAAAAAAAAAAAAAAAAGTGCAACAAAGTCTAAAATTAAAATGTACTGAAGTGAATTTGATATAGTACATAGCAAGCTCGAGGTAAATGGGCTGTTGCCAAATCTGGATAATACTTTCTTTAAGGAGAATCTATTTTAAATTCTATGATCAAGCTGGCAAAAGCATAACTCATCATAATGTTAAAATAATAACAAGCTTAGTGCAAGACAGCAGTGTAGCGACTGGTGATGCTACTAACATGTCCTTATCAGGTAGATGATCTGTTTGGTAAACTGGGCATTGAATAAATACTTGCAAAACCTAAAGTCTGTGATGAACCCTGCTATTAGTTGTCTTCATGAGCTTGAACGTGTCACTCCTTGGCTGCTCTTCCTGCCTGTTTTTATGTCTTAGTTATAGAGGTAGTAAACTCACTGGAACAGAGCCCATCTCCTACTTTAAGGGATCTCTTATTTTAAGAGTGAGACCCTTGGTTTGTCCTCTCTCTATGTCAGTCCAAATTTCAAAATCCCACCCTGATTTTCTCTGCAAAGCTTTTTGTGCCTCCCCAGCTCTTTGGGGTCTTGCCTGTTCCTCCTACCTGCTCTCCCCAGCTTCAAGGGCTGCAGTGATCTTAGAGCCAGCAATATCAGGACTATGTTTCTGATCTCCTGGGAAGCTCTTGTGCTGTACAAGTCTGACTTGTGTCATTGTCAATGTATTTTGGTGTTCAAGCACCTATTTTGATGACTGTCTTGAATGCATATTTGTTTCCAGAACTGAATAAGTCAGAGCCTTTCCCAGTCAAATAAATCAACAAGAAATCAATGTAAAGAGAACACTCAGGTCTGGCCAGGCGGCTTCTAGTTTTCCCAAAGTGCATATTTTATGTCGAAACTGTAAAGCTGAACAGATTTATGACAGCTCTGAAACACAGACGACCAATTGCCAAGGAAGTTTGTAATTAGGCAATGTTTAATGAACTGTGGGGCTTTCAAATATTTTTAAATTCAGTCAGATTCTGACATTTCTCTTGCATCTCACTGTTACAGAAAGGCTAACCAGTTCTGCTACATTCTGTAGGATTTTTCCATGCAGGGAAGATTAAATTTTCATTTATGACTAAACACCATCAGAAAAAAGATGGTTTTTAAGAAGTTCTTGGTTTCCTAATTGAAAAAAAAATCAGTCTAATAATAAACTTCAATCAAAGGACTTTATTAGCTAAGCTTTTGTTTTCCAACTATGTTTTCCAACTATATGCCAAGGAGCTACTTCTAACACCATATGTAAACTGTATTTTTAAAATATGCAATTTTAGTCTGTTGTTTATGTAAGGAAAAATGTGAGTTCTAGCTCCAGTAATTACATTTGGCCCATCTTTATTTCTCTTTAAGCTTACTAGGTACGTTATTCTTTCTTGATTGTCTTAATCTAACCTATGAGGCCACACATTGTAAAAACAACCCAAAAATACTTCCATACAGGCAGCAGAATTTTTATGGCATATAGACAATACATTGCATTTTATTTTTGGATTTTATAGCATTGCACCTGTGTTAACTCTGGCTTTATTTTTAGGTACAATAATCAATATTTAGACTATCTGTGCATTCTCTTCTATTTTTATTCTCGTCTGTTACAAAGGTTTCAGAAATATTCAGAACCCAGACCTTTTTCACTATGCAACATCATTACTGATTTTGTTCTTTGATGCTTTCCACTTTTCCAGTTGTCCCCTCTGTCCTCATTAAGTTTACTTTGCTTAGAAATTCAATATAAAGTGCACTGTGAAAACTTCATACCATGCCATGGGGTTTGCAATTTGATGTGAAAGAGCATTAGACCTGCTCTTTGTGTTTCGGAGCAGGTGTTACAAATCTTGTTATGGGGCTTCTGACGTGTGGGCTCCTGGCCATGCCCTCAGACACATAGTTTTGCTGCTTTTTTTTGGGCTGCCAACTTCAAAGCCTTTCTCCTCAAAAATCTTCTCGAAAAGAAATCTGAACATATACAAGTTAGTTGATTTCACCATGGTTTTTTTTGTTGCTAGAGAGGTTTTATAAAGTCCCTGACACTTAGCCATATTTTGACTTTCATTCTCTATCTGCTGTTATGTAAATTTATTGAGAAAGGAGGGGTTGAAAAGGGGGGATATTGAAAAAGGGGGATCCTCTGAGTGCACCTAGAAGATATAAGTTGCTATCTAGTTTTTCTGCATCTTTCCAATAGTGGCAGTGTTCTCTGAGAACATGATGTGAAAAACAGCCCAAGAGACAAATAAGTAGGTGCTTATAATGTATACTTATCCTAAAATTCATTTGAATTGTTTAGTGTTTAGGAAAAATGACGTAAACCAAATATGCAAACTTCCTAATGCTTCTCAGAAAAGATAGATTGATTATATTCTGTAGGACAATGAGGTGTTAATTAGACACGGGGTTGATGACAGCCTTGTGCAATTGCTGCCAAGGCAACACGTTCCACATGTGACACACTCCGTGGTGGCAATGCCGATGGCGAAAGGGAGCTTGGAAGTTATATGTTTTATGCAGATACAATCACAGAAGCCTCTGTTTCCCCCAGCTCTACCTGGAAGCTGTACAGATGTTAACTGACAGAAGGGAATTCTGCAGCATTAAACACGCGAGACTTCTTCAAGAGAAAATAGGCAAATACCAGTAAGCTCTCCTTCAACTCCAAGCATGAGTGCAGACACTCGAAGGCAGCATCTGCTCTCCATATCAGTAACTAAAATGACACTTCCTTTCTCTAATAATTAGTATCGATTCTGTAGGCTGCAGTATAAACTCATCATAAGAACAGCTCCTTCCTAAGCAGGTGATTGTTATTCATATTAACTGAGGACTTTACAGTGACATGAAATATTCTAAAGCTTAAATGAGTGATGTCAAAACATCCAGTCCAAGAGAAACAAATGCATATCATCATGGTATAGGTTGCTAAACTAATTGCTCTAGAGAAACTAGATGCTTATCAACTCCAGATGCATATCTGCTTCTTTCTTGTGCAGGAAATAATGATGGAGGGTATTTTTGAATGGTAGTCTTTATTTTCCAAGTAGTAATGACAGTAGGCTTCTTTTATTCCGCTTATTGAGGAACAAATGGATATAACAAACCAAATGATACTCAAACTCTTATCTCTCTAATATTAATAGAATAATAGACTCGTGAGATGGTTAGAGTTGGAAGGGACAATTAATGATTATCGAGTTCCAGCCCCCTGCCCTGGGCAGGGACACCTCCC
>BJBW01005314.1:214256-232548 GCA_004320125.1 Scolopax mira | reverse complement strand
CTCACCACCCTCACAGTGAAGAATTTCTTCCTGAGATCTCATCTAAATCTCCCCTCTTTCAGTTTAAAACCATTACCTCTCGTCCTATTGCTAATGTATTATAAAAATGAAATTTAAGACCTGATGAACTGACTGAATTAATATACACTTTCCTAACAGATTATTTCATTTCTTGAAGTACTTAGATGCATCCAGGAAAAGAATGTACTTTGCAAAATATCATAGCCAAAATGTTTCCTGCTC
Organism: Scolopax mira; assembly: GCA_004320125.1. Taxonomy (NCBI): domain Eukaryota; kingdom Metazoa; phylum Chordata; class Aves; order Charadriiformes; family Scolopacidae; genus Scolopax; species Scolopax mira. The sequence continues at coordinate 232,305 of BJBW01005314.1, read as the reverse complement.
CAGTTTCAGTACTGAGACATGGGTAGGCTACTTCTGCTGTGACCAGATCTACTTTCTAAACAACAATGAAAAGCCATTTTCACAATTACTAGTGTGAGCTGAACTAAACTTCAGCTTTGCTGTGAGTATTTATTACTTGGTACGTAATTCTGGAGACTGGACAATAGCATTTGCCTGAAAACTGGGGTTTAAATGGTCCACTTGTAGACTAAAGAGCTGTGTTTCAGTAGGTATGTTTTGGGTTGGTGTTTTGATTGGGTTTGACAATGTGCAAAACAGAAAGGAGATCAAAACTGCTACCTGCCTTTCTAATACCTAAACGCATATAAAAATTTTGACACAGGAGTTGAGATTTTAAAATGCTAAGCACTACAGCAAAATGGATTAGCCTTTAGTAGGGGAGCTTCAATCTGCAAGTGCCAGGGGGTTAATGGAAAGCAGTGTGTCATATTTCCTGATTTACCCTTTCACTATCTTGTCCAAAACACCTGGGTAACATATTACTCATAAATTATAATTTAATAAGCATACTTTGAGCTTCAACTCTTATTCTTTTCAAAAGTTTCAAATAAACTGTACAGAAATGCTGGCTATGTGGAAAAGTGCTCTCCTTTGGTTAGCGTTAGAGAAATACCCTATGGCAGAATGAAAATAAGGTAGAATAGATCAGCCTTTTTGATAACTTCAGAGTACTTGAAGATCTAGAGATGCCCTAACATTTTCACAGGGGGCCCACGGGAACAGATGCATTAATTTTAAGTTAGTTCTTTACCTATATCTGTTACGGTTTGCTGGAAACACAGAAACATTTTGTGTGAGATTGTAAGTTTGAAAAATATCGTAAAGGCTTGTATTTCCATCACCGCTTAGAGTTTATAAAAACGTATGTTACATGATTCCTGGGTGATGTGTGTCTAATTTAGACTGCACCCTCCATTCACGACACTCTCTCACCACAGTCTTCAGCACTGGTAACTGATGAGGCGTGGAAGATGACCAGCTTGCAGTGAATTTACCTTACCCCTTGTCAGCTCTCCAGTTAGCTGTGAGTGCTATGCTGCCTTGGCTGAACCACTTCAGTTATCCCAGTCATCACACAGCAGCTGAAGTAGGTAGAGTGAAGGGACCTCTGACCACGCTGCTTCAAAGTCTCTGTCACTTCTGAATATCTCTTATATGGCTGTGCAATGTTCTTTATTGTGGCCTAGTATTAGCAAATTTTTTAGCCTGAACTGGTGTTGCATGTGTTTCTCTTAATGGACTGATTTGTTCTCTTGCAAATGGTACAAAGCTGTTGTCTGTAGCCTTGCAAAACTGGGATATGATGACCTGGAATCAAAGTATTAAAACATCTACGTCTTAAGAAATATTTACTAGCTGTTCCTGCACCCGTTTGAGAGACAAGGAACGTTCTATATTGACCATGGTAGTTTGCCCTTGACACAACAAGGCTTTGATTTAGTTCCTAAGGGCTCCCATAATTGGTGAGGGATAATCACATTCTGCTTTGTGCTGGCTGATGATCCCACTCTCACCATTTTACTCCCCAGAAGACTTTCTGCCTCTCTCCCCTCATCCCACTTCCCTCACCCTTTGCCAGTGCCCCACTCTGCCACTCAGTAGATGATGTATTCTTTCGAGACAGAACACCAAAGAAGGGCTAAGGAAATGGAGCAAGGGAATGTTTTAATCCATATAAGTAAACAAGATGAGATTCCCAGGAATATACTGTCCAGAGAAAAAGATAGTGTTGCTACCGCAAAGTGGAGAGTCTTGTGAGCCATTGAAAAATTGCTATGAGTGAAATCACTTGCCATTTCCATCTTGGCATGCTATGTAACTCAGATCCTTTAATATAAAGTTTTAATCAAGGTATTTGGTATTAATATATAGTACACAGAATTTATAGATAATATTTCTTACTGCTCTTTCACTTTTTTCTTTTGATAGATTTTTAGAAGTCAATCAATGGCATTGTTTTACTTTCTGATTTCCTTTCCATTCTGCTCCTTTCTAAAATGAATGTCAGGATATTTCTTTTACATGTTGGACTTTCTGCCTTGTACAATTTCCTCTGCAGATCTTCCAAGAAAAAAAATCAAACCATTTTCTTGATGATGAATTCACTATATCTGCTCTGCCTCTTCAAAGAGCTTTGCAGTATTGAATGTACCTCTCAAAAGATACTCCAAACAAAGAGGCTTTTAAGAAGTTAATTTAATATTAAACACACAGAATACTGACAGTCTGAATCCCAATAAAATAATGGGATCTTAGTCATTAATTTTCTAAAAGGACACTGTTTTGTTCAATACCTATCAATGGAAGAAACTGCATTGACTGTATTCAAAATGAAACAGCAGTTCAATTTTTCAGCTGCTGCTCACAAAAACATCTAACTCCAAAGGTTTGTTTTACCATGGAAGTTTTCTTTCAAAATCCCATTTTTTTTGGTATTTTATTTTCATACAAAAACCATGCTGATTTTTTTTCTGATTTTTTTTCCCTTTTTTTCATTATTAGGGTATCATATAATATATCAGGCAGCCTATTATATTAATATTATTATATTAATGCATTCCAACAGCATCCGTGTCACAATCTTTGTTCTTGAACAGCCCTAATTTACCTTCTGATTACTGTCCTGCTGCAATTTTTCCTCTTGCACATATCAGTTTGAGAGCTCTGCGACTCACTTAGGCATGAAGATTGCTGAACTAATAGAGAAGGGTAAAACCTGGGAGCACAGCAACACACAGGTTGAAAGGAAAGCCAGAATGCCCTCAGGATCAGTGGCTCTGAACCTCCCCCAGCCTGTAATGTTCAGTAATTTAAAAGCTGCATAGTGTGATAGTTTTAGTTAGTTTATTAAATCCAAATGTGTTTTATCGTGACTGGACATGAATTTTTTTTTCTCAGTATCATGCAGCAAACCTTTCCCTTTGTATATAGATATTGCATAGAAATTTTGTGGCTGTAAGTTTCCACCACTAGGTATAGAATAAGATTCCCGTCATCAAAGAGCTTTCCCATACTAAGTTTTCTGATTGATTTTAGACATAAATCCTTTACGGTGGTGGTGAAAGTGAGAACATATTACCCTGTTGACAAGGAAGGCTCAGTATATTTGTCGAGGATACACAACTGCATCAGGGACTCACCCTCTCTGATGGTGCAGATACCAGTATGCAGATACCAGACACCAGTATGCAGATACCAAACACCAGTAATGCCAGTAATATGCTGGTATTGAACACAACTGGATTGGATTTTCCATTTTTTCTACTTTTAGTAGTGACCTACTTTCTTTGCCATTTAGCTCACAGGAACTCATATTCTGTCTTAGCTTTATTCTTCGTATTATAATTACAATAATGATACTGAAAGCTTTATCAGACACCGCATAAAATCTTTTTGTAGTGTTTCATATTTATTAAAACAGACCTAAGGTTTTTGTCAGGTGTCTTAGGATTTTTGTGAAGGAAACAGCTCCAGTACTTCTGGTTTGTATTCTTTTTAACTTCAACTTTTTTATTTTTTTTCCTTTTCTTTCATCTTTTTTCTGCCTCTGGAACATTTCATTACATCAAATTTAAAATGAGCACGATGGTTATTGTACAGTACACACCAGCTTTTAGTGGGCTTCTTATACCCTTACTACATTTTCTTTGATGTTATATAGGAAATTCTTGTTTATGTTTTTAAAGTACTTTTAAAGACTTTTCTGCCTCATGCTTCATGGTATTTTTAAGAGCATTTTAAATAAAAACAACAGATCTCATATTTCACTTTTTTTCCCCGATTCTGGTGAGACTGAGGAGACTTTTTAAAGAATGATGAATAGATTGAGGCTATGATAGAGAAGTCTTCATCTTTACCCTGGGAGACACAAAACTCTACCTGATCACTCTGATCTTTTTCTGAAGTATTGGAGAAAAGTAATTTTTTTTTTTGGTAATACAATTTCTGACCCTACAGAGACATACATAATTCAGTACGCAGCAGAAAGAGCTGGTGACCACAGCTTCTTTTAGAGATTCTCAGAAACAAGATCTATACTAAGATACATTGTACTCAACAGAGAGAAAATTATTATTTGTGTAAAAGACAGAACATTTCATTATAATTATAATCTGTCATGATTATGCAAATGGCCTGTACTGACCATAGTATTCAGCTTTGCAGCACGTAATCCATGTTCCAGGATGATGAAAATCTAGTGTAGGCAGACATTCAGAAAGTGAGATATACATTACAACCCCATGGAGATTAAACTTATCCTGAAAAGTAGTCACAGACCAGAACATTATTAATAGGTAGTCTGCATGTGATTCTAATACAAGGAAATTATGCTATAGACAGAACAAAATTTCCTCTAAATTAGAACTCAAAGATGGCATAATGTCCCAGTTGTAAGTGGAGGGGATGGGAAACTGTTATCATAGTAATGTTGAGGATTTGAATTAAAGAAAAATGAAACCAGCACCTCAGGAATTGTTACTGAGGCTACTAAATTACCCTCACCAGCAACAAAGGTTATCGGGGACTTGGTGTCTTTGACTTTGATGCTTTTGCACTGTGACTGCAGCTATAGTAAGTGAAGTTCAAAATTAGGACCGTTTTGTAGTAGATAAGGAGCGCAGCATCCATCGACAGCCACAGCAATAAGGTTCTGTAAGTATTTGCATTCCACGTGTCACCAAATATTGCTGAGATTGAATGGAGGAATCCCTTTTTACATACGTTTAGCAGCTGGTCACTATCAACATCACGGTGGCTGTTCAGACACAGGGGAGCTCTGCTCCAGTCATTGTTATGTTAAATACAAGGTACCTCATCGAGGAAAGTAGGTTTACCTTTCAGAATTTGGAGCTTTGTTATACGGAATCAAGGTCTCAGTGCACATTTGTTCAAAACTCCTCTGTAACCACGCAGCACTGGCACCTTGATTTGGTAAAAATTTAAACACGTCAGGGCTCCGGAGCTTCCAGGCATGAGTGGAGAGTTTTAAGGCTAAGTTTGCATCACTCTCACAATTCGTGTGAAAACCCTTTCTGCTGCTATTGGCAAGTGCAAGTTATCAATCATTCTACTTCATGTGGGGGCACAGGAGTAGGCACATGTGCATAAAGCTCAAACAATAATTCTTCTACTCCTGGCAGCCCTAGTACAAGAATTGCTGGGGTACCATGTCCAGTTTTAGCACATTTTTCCACAAGGCACAGGGCATTTAGGCGAGAACCAAAATAACGATCAGAGGTTTCAAAGAACTGTATTTGAAGAAACATGAGAAGAAATGGGATTATCCATTTCAGAGAACGCTTCAGGAGGGCAGAATAATGAATTTCCAAATGTAGCTGCAGAATAAATGAAAGTGAAAAATTAGTGTCCGTATGCAAGATGTTGGACATATAAGGGTCAATTTGAAGAAAACAAAATATAGGTTATAAACTAAGAAATTATAAGGGCAGTAAAATGCTAAAATAAATTGACCATAAAGGTTGTGGAGTCTTCTGCCATTTAAGGTTTAAAAGAGATGATGGAGAGATGTCACTCAGGAATGTGTTAGATGTATATCTGGGGGAAGGGGTCTGAAATAGCAATTTGCTCCCCAAAATGATATATGTATGTATGAAGTAGAGCTCATTGTAAGGCTGTGTGATTTTGTGCCAGGCCAAATATCACCAGATCCAGCTTTGGCTGTCTGGGCTGTTAGTTTAGTGATGCAGCAGCAATGCTTGTGGAAGAGGGAGCACTAAGGGACAGGGAGAGACTGGCAGGGCAACACAACAGTTAAGATAGGTTTAGGCTAAGAAAGCAGCAACAGTGAGTTTTGGCTACAAAAAATGAGGGGCTGTCAGACTAGGTTGCATTCCAAGGTCACACCTAATTCTGTGGAAAATAATTCCATTACATAAAGAAAAAGTTCGGGAAATTCAATTGCAACTGTACTAGTAAAGCATTAATATTGTGTTTCCTTTCCTTTGAAATTGTCAAGAAATGCAGCTTTACAGAACACTGCTATTTACAATGTGTTTCTTTTAAATAAATATTTTAACAGTGATAAACAGGCTGTTAAGCCTGAAAAATTGCATATGAAATATATTAGTTTTTCTAGTTTTTTTCATTCCATATTCTTAGAAATATAAATTCTGCCCAGAAGTAGAGTTGCATAAATAAGGACTTTTGGCCAAAAAACCCCCGGGTTGGTTTAATTTCTATATCTAAAATGTTGATCCCTTCAGATACGTCCACAAGTACTAATAGCAAGGGCAAGACACATTAAGTAGGTTGTTGGAGTAGTTTCCCAAAGTAATTTTGCTTTAGTCTGGCCCACAGCCAAACAGAAATTTATCAAGTAGATTAAATAGTAAAGCTAATGGTAGCATTGCAGACCTCAGTCCTAAATGGCAAATAAAGGCTCCACAGAAAATTGGAAAGTTCATCTGTAAATGGTGACTACTTAAATATGCAATATGCCTTCAGGCACCCTTTAATATAACTATAATTAAGATATGTGAAGGAAAATGTATATTCGCTCTTTCAGCAATAATAGTTGAAATTTTCAATAGGTCATGTTGGTCAGTGCCAATCAATAAGGAGCAGACGCACCTCTTTAAAACTAAGATGATCTGCCAAAAGGTTGTGAGATCAGATGAGCTCCTCAAATTTTGATTCTTTTTTCCCCCACACTTTTACTCCTCATTTTGTGACATTTCTTTTCTCAAGCATACCAGATATCTCATTTTCTCCTCTTCCTGCTTTGATCTCCATCATTCTTAGGTGAAAATTGTGAAATGTTGTTCACTTTGCAGTCCCTTCTTTGGCCATTACAAGTTGCAACCACAAAGGCCTTCACCTTGTGGTTGAAGGCATCTTTTGGGAGAGATGCATTTTATGAGTTATTTATGAGTTGTTCCCAGGAGTGTTCCTGGGGATAACTCTTTATCCCCTCAGACTTGCTTTCAGAAGTCCATACTTCCCAAAAGAGGACTCCAGACTGCATTGGCCTTATAGAATCTTCTCCACTGTCTTATCCCATTCCCAGAGCTAGATGCTACTCTTTTGGCAGCTCTGAAAAGGCCGTCACATTTAGCTCTTCTGCAATCCAGAAAATTAAGATTAATACACTCTGCAGATTCAGGTCCCAAATCTCATCCTGCCATTCTTCATCTTTTTGGTTTTGTTTTGCTCTCTATTTCTTTTCTCCTTGTGTCTTTCTGATTCTGTCTTTCTTTATAACAGCTGCCGCCTTCTGGCATCTGACTTCCTTTTCTTGCATCCTATTAACATTATGATTTTCCCAGCGATTCCGGGACAGCAAGGATCTTCACGCTGCATCTGATCTTAACAAAGCAGGGAAAAAACAGAAGTTATGAAAGCAAATCTGACAGATTGAAGAGTTCTTAGAAGCAGGATATTAGGAAATCAGACCACTGAAAAATATTGAGACAGGTTACTCAAAATATGATTATGTGATGGTAATGTTTGTCAGAAATTCCTCTTGGAGCCAAGTCAGCTAGGAGTGAAATTGATTTTGCTCCAGTGGAAACTGGAATAGGCCACTTTCAACCCTACCACAGAAAATTTATTGGAGATTTGGTGGAAAACCACATCTATCACAATTCTTTCAGCAGTGCTGATAATGGATTAAGCCACATTTCCATTAGCAATTAAGCCATTTTCAGGATGAGCTGAGGAGCATAAGCAGATCCCACAGCTGATGCAATAACGCACAGGTACCTCCATACTGTTATATCTTCAGCCAACACCTCAAAATGATTATCAACCAAGGTCTAGATATTTCCATCTCTATTAAGGCTTATCCTAATCTATTACTGACATTAGTATACTTTTTTTCTGTAACCAAATATAAAAACCACATAATATTCCCTATGAATGATTCCAACAGCTGTTTGTTAAAGAAAAGTTTACACTTAGTTCAGTGCTTAGGTTTCAGCTATATATTAAACAGACATTCCCATTCCTATTTAAAATGCATTCTAACGTAGCCTGTTGAAAACCATAATTTAAAATTTAATTAAATGAAGTATTTAATCCCACACCACAAATAATGAGTTATGTTCTCTTACTTTGTTATTTTATGTTGTTCTATCTGGTTTTGATTGGTTGGTGTTGTGGAATTTTGGGGCTTTTTTTTGTAGTTCTTTGCAGTTCTTAGCAGTGATACAGGAATTTGTCAAAACCACTGTCACTGCTGTTATAGTTGTTGCCAATGTTTACATTTGGAAAAAGTTTATCTTGTGTCTCATTTACGTATGTGTAATGATATATCATGAAGTGTCTGTGATATATAGATATACACCTGTATTTTCCGCTGGCAAATGACCTGCACTTAAAATATTTCTCCTCTATCATAAAGGCGCTGATGTCAAAAACTATAAAAAGCCCATAAAAGTTCTCACAGAAGCATCTCTGAAAGGCTGCTTTATTTTTATATTTTGCCTCCTATGAGGCAGAAGCTTAGGTTTCCTTTGCTCTCTCTGTATTGTGATCTGTCATTGATATTATGCTGTGAATTGGGATTCCTGCTATGTAACACCAGTCAAAACACAGTATGTTAATAAAAGAAGTAAAACCCAAGTTTGTGCTCAGGGAGCAGTTTCTCTGAGGCAGAGGCTTGCTGGTAATTCTCAAAGGCAGTGAATTCTGAAGGTAAGTTTCGTGTCTAAGTGTATGGAGAAAATGTAGGTAATCTGGACCTGTTACAAATGCTGACAAATTGCTGCATGAATAGCACATAAATAAAATAAGAGAATCACTAATTATTTAAATGATAGAAGAGGCTTTGATCCTTATAAAAAAGAAAAATGCAGAGTCAAACCTTCAGCTCCTGTGAACTATCTTAACTGATGTTTTTTTAAAGAGATTCCTTTCTATAATGTGGAAAGACAAACGGGTTCAGAGAGGTTTTGGTTTCATTCTTAAGACTTTGTTTTGCCGTTGCACATGTGCTGCTGGACCCCCACTGGATGTTTATAAAAGCATTCAGGGAGACAGTATCATAAATCTTGTGTAACTCAAAAAGTCCTGCACCACAGGCAAATGGGGTCAGTCACCATGAGAATGGTAAACTTCAGGGCAGTGCCGGCCTTACTCTTTTCCAGAATGAAGTGTGATATTTTATTCAGACATACTGCCACATCTAGTAAGGGAGAAGAGACGAAACATTCCAAGTGAGACAAAGGCTTCTCATCTGAGCCAATGTTTGAACATGGTCACTGCAGCCAAGGCTACCCTTGGGTTTGATTTTATCAACCAGCCCATCGTAGCTGGTGAGAATCGGTTCCAGGATAACACCTCTCCTCATTTTTTGCCACAGGTTAGAATAGAAGGTGCAAGAGTTTCTCTGCCAGTGAAAAGAGTATTCTTGGTTATTTGGCAACTAATCCAGCCTAGATAATGTCATGGTAGTAATTTTGTGGAGCCCAGTGCAGATTAAGATGAAGAGAGGTTCATAAAGGTTTAAGTCCTTGCTTTTTTTCTTCTGGGAGAAAGTGACTTGTCACTTAGAGGGTGTTTTCATGCCTTTGTGTAATAAATTGTGTACCTACAGTGTTTATGGACAAATATTAATAGACAGGTGAGGAGTTTCTGGGGATATGTGTATGTGATCTTAATTTCAATAGTAAATTAAATATACACAGACATGGAACAGTGATGTCTTTTGGATCTGGTGACAGTTTTTGATTCCCTAAACGTACCATTGCTGTTGCAGAAATACAGAGGAATTGGCAAGGTTAATTGGTTCAGAGATCGAATAAAAGTTTCTGCTTGAAATGTGAGTCTTTGGATCAGCTGTCTGGATGGACAGTCTGTGAAGTCATACATTTTAATTGCTCTTGCTCCTATGGAGTTCGTAGAAGAAGTAATCCCAATTCCTTTTTGCCTCAAGACATCTAATGACTTCTCTACATGTGGGTGTGCAGAGAATGCACAATCAGACCTGAAATGATTATACACTGTTGAAAATTGCTACTGTTTCCTGTGTGATGAACTGACTGTTGATTGAATTTAACCTGGAAAAATCATGTGGCTGAACTTATTAGCTCTGCATTTTTCTGGACTTCTACATTGCATTGTGCTCTTTCTGTTTCTATCAGCTTGGATACTACAATGGAATTTTGTCAACATTTCTTTGGGATGCCATTTCTTGAGGACCAAGTTACTAAGTCATTCTAGGAAAAAGAGGGGGAAAAGAAGACTAACTATTTGAGGAACTGTAAAATTTTGTCCTAGATTCTGGTCTTTTAACCACTGTATATGTGAATATCTTTTTTCCCCTGCACCATCAAAATATTTAAAAAGGAAGTCTTTCCTTCATTTAGATTTATGAATTCTTGTTTACATGACTGCTTTCATATTTGTGCTATCACTCTGTGCTTTGTTGAGTTGCCATCTACAATTCCCTGATCTTTTTCTGTAGGTTTTTTTTTTTTTCCTTTTCACATCAATTTTGTACCTCTTGAGCCCCGTGGCTTTTCATAATTCTGTGAGGGCCCATGGGTCCCACTGTCCAAGCCAAGGCAGGCTGGGGAAGACTCATCCCCATGCAGCAGGCAGCTTCACAATTTAGCAGTCTTCTGAGAAGTTAGAGCCAAGGCTGTATGATGATCAGACATACCCCATGGGAATACCTAACTACCCTGGTAGCCAATACCTAGACTGGAGGGAATGACATGGTGAAGCCTTTCCAGCCCCCCTCCCGCTAGAAGCAGGAGGAGATTGCTTCATGTGGGTCTTATCCTGACCCCGTGGGAGGATACATCTACTGCTGGATGTTGGAGGCAACACTCCTGACACCCATGATCCACAGGCCCCTGACCATCTGAGTTAGAATATACTCATTGCTCCAATGTGGAGGGTTGCAAGTAACCACACGTGGTTTGGGTTTTTGGTTGGTTTTTTTTTGTTTTGTTTTGTTTTGTTTTGTTTTTTCCCTTTGTACATGTAATATTGTAAAAGTGACTTTGCATATTAATGTAAAACAGCTGCTGTTTTCAGTCTCTCTTCCTCCCCTCCCCCTATTTATATGTCAAAATCTTTAGAATTTCTTAGTTATCTTTTACCATTTTTTAAATTTCTTTCTTTTTCAAGAGCATCCATATTTTAGGCAAAACTAAGTGGCATTCTCTATTACTGAGGCTGTCAAGATTCTCCCTGATTCATGCTTTTTTTCAGTTACTTATAACTCAGCCAGACTCTAGCTGTTTGTGATTAATTTTTTCATGCCAATTTCTGCCTTCAGCTGAATCTTTGCACTATAATGTTTCAAGCTTTTCTGAGAACGACGCTAGTGGAAAATAGGTTGTTTTGTCTGTATGACTCGGAAGGTTTTCTTTGAAATACTAAATATCTTTTATTTGGGGGAACAGGAAGAGATGAGGAAGAAGTAGAAAGACTGCAAAATATGAGATATGAGTATTTGGCACCCCATAAATATCTGCTGGAGCAAGGGTGAAGTACAGAGACTCAGATTTTGGAAGGTAGAGTCCTGGGAAGGTTTATCAGGCTGTCAGGAAAATGACCAACAAAAGAAAGAAAAGAGAAGGGGCAAAACATGACAGATCAGGGAGAACTGAAACATTGGGATTGCCCAAGTGAATATTTGAAGATAGGCAGTTAGGAGAAGCAGGGTATTTAGGCAAGGATCCTGAGATAGTAACATCCTGAGGAGTCCTGGGAGACTCCCTGTGGGGCTGGGATTCAGCACAAACACTGTCTCGTGATGGTTTGACTGTAAGATCACTCTCTACTTCTCCATAGCATCCCAATGCCATTCATTCTGCAGAAGGCACCTCTCCATGGAATTCTGTGGTGCTGTTTGGTGAAGGAGAGTCTCGTTTGCAGGATGCTAATCTTGCAATACAAATTTTCTGCGGTACAAACAAGTCAATGTAATAAACAGTGAAAACAAGTGATGTCTCCTAATGTCATTAAGAACCTGATGTAACATTAGAACTGGTGTTCAAAATGAAGGTGGAGGTAAAAATCAATCTAAAGCAATTTTAATATTCTAGTTAGACTTAATGATGAACAAGAGCAAATAGGATTTTTTCTCCACAATTGTCTCATGCTTCCTTTGCCTTCTCACTGTTGTTCTCCTCTTTCCTATTTTATTCTTTTGCCTCCTGTTTAGAGAGACTGATTTAACTAGCTAAGGTTTCATCTTTTGTAACAGTATTGTGACCCGTGACCAGAGGGCAGCTAACAGCTCTGACTTCAGGAACCTGACTCTGGTATCTGCCAGGTCTTGAAGGAGCTGATAAGGCTGTGTGATGTGTCTGCCTTTCTCTAGCAGTGGGTTTGCAAGTAGGAGTCTGCATCTAAAACTGAAAACACTTTTTTCTCTTTTCTTTCCTCTTCTGTGTCTGTTTTTCTTTTTCTTGTTCTTCCTTCTCGAAATAACAGAATTAATTTCTTTTTTTTTTTTTTTTTCCCAATAAAGAACAGTATTTCTTTAAATGGATCAAGCAGGCAATTTTCTTTCTAAAAACACTTTACAGTAAAAATAAGGGAATAAGAGATATATTAAAAAGAAAACCCTTGGTAAACAAGTAAAGCCTCTGTATTCATTACTTGAGCATTACTAAACAATCTAATGCTCTACGGTCATTGACCATTTCACACCTTTGAAATTTTAGGCCCATTTAATCCTTCAAAATGCAGGAAGAGAAGGAATAGCAGTTAGTTAAATCAATTGAAGGGTCCTCTGAAAATCTGGATTTTTGTTCCCAGCTTTGTCAATTGACACTTTCAATTAATCAAGAGATTAAAAAAACCCTTTTCATTTGCTGGGTAGTCTTTTGTTTCTAAAAGACTCCATATGCCTAGTGCTGATCTGCCCAAGTGCCAAGTGTCTCCAATGCAATTGAAAGTAATGTGAACTGCAGTTTGAACATTTAAACATCCCATAAAATATTAGATTGATTTGAAAAATCATGACCTAGTTCACAGTTCGGATTCTGTTATTCTATTCTATGTTTTCTCATTTATGGGAATGAAGCTAATTTTATTTCCTCTATCTCAGATTCAATCATATTGATAATGACCGGTAACAATGACAGTGATTGTTCAGAAACAATGGTAATTTTGTGCTGAGATGGATCAGTGGTCTCTGTCTTTTTCTCAGAGGATGCGTCCATATTTCAATAACAGCCACCAGCACCACCTTTCTTGATCATCCCGGCAGGCAAGTGACACACTAAATGGACCTAGACCAGGTGGCTTTTTTTTTTATTGTCTGGATTTGCAGATCCCCAAACACTTTCCAGAAGAAGCATAGATCTGTGGACTGAAATGAAGCCTCCTGACAAAAAGAACCCTCTCTTCTTTGCTTACCCTTCATGCACTCATGAAAAATTGTTCACAGTCTGGTCAAGGTCTCTGGGCCACAGGTTAGAAACAACTTTATAGACACTGAACTTTCTGTCTTAGCTCTCTGCAGACATGGAGTTTTCACTGCTATTATTTGCATTGTACAGCTTTGGAGATAAAATGGAGATTTCTACGTACAGCTCTTCCTCCTGGACATTAAATCGGCTTGAATATCTCCATCTTTAGACTGTATTTTCAGTAAGAGGGAAGATTTCTATGTTCATTTAGTGCATCTAGTTGTCCCATTAGAGAGAGAAGCTTGTAAAATGAGTGGTGGGAATTCTACACAGGCTACAAAATCAACATGCATGAATATAGCTAGATATATATAGTGGAACAACATTCATTCAAATATGGTCCCCAATGGCCATCTTGCTGACTACACATATCAAAAGACATACTGCTAGGAAGAGATATTAATACTGTGTTAGCTGAAATGGCAGTCCCATTTGGCCATCAACTGCAAACCTACCAAGAACCCACAAATGTGCTTTAAATAATGCTAGTAGGGAAATAAAAAGAAATGCAAAACCTACTGGTGTTACTAATTTGAGAAAGGATTAAAAGGCTAGTTAAACAGCTCTATTTTACATTGTGCTGGATGTGCAGAAAGAATGACAAGGCACAGGGGATATTGTTTAATTAGGCTAAAACTTCATTCATCTGGTGTGGCAGAGAGAACAAGACTTCACTGAGAGGTTCAATTTAACACTTTATTTGGACTGTCGCAGCTGAGTCCAATGCTGCCTCCCTGCATTTCACCTTTTGTTCTCTGGAACCAGTTTGGCCATTCATCTGGGAGCTATCTGGCAATAACTTGTGCAGTATATACACACATATATATATAAATATATATATAACTTCATCTACCAGTTCCTTCAGGACCCACAGATGATCTCATCAGGTCTCATGTATCTGTGCACCTTCACTGGCTAGTGAAGATTGAGACAAAAAAGACAGTACCTCAGACCTCTCTGTATCACAAGTAACCAGGTCTCAATCTTCACCAGTAATTCTGTATCGCCACAGTGACAGACATTTGCACAAGATAGATCATCACTGTAGTTATAGCAGTTAATTGGACATTCAGATCCCTTTCTAGCTAATTTAATTATATCTGTGATAGGATTTTTGCCTAAATAGTGTTTAGAAAAATGTATTAAGTGGTTATATTTAATTTCATTTCATATATCTATACAAGATTTAAAACTTTGGTGGATATACAGATGGGTTAGAGCTCTTATTCATTCCTAATTCACCTAAATAATTGTCCTTTTTGGCTTTACTGGTACCAATCCCCTAGCTTCACTTTGTGTCTTATTTTTATCTCCTACCCTTCACACTCATGATGAGAAGAAGAATTAAACAAAATTGGAAAAGGAATGGGAATATACAAAGGTCTCAATGGTTAAAAGTCTGACATTGTAATGGGATATCCATGTGGCACCTAAACTTATGTATACCTATGAGGAAAAAAGCAGAATCCTAAAATCCCTTAAAAAATGGTGGGTAGAGTTAGATGCATTGTGGAAGGTGACTCATGAGTTCATAAACAACATATTACAGGTTATTCTTCCCTTGGTATTAAAGTGTCTTTCAAAAGGAGGTAGTGGGGACACTTTTCCTCAGATGAATGATACATTATTGGTTCCTTTGTTAGTATACGCTGTCAGTTCCTTTGCTGGAATTAATTTGTTCCTAAGCTTCTGACTGTACTAATATTTACTTAAGTCTTTTATCTTCCCACTTCTTTCTACCAGATTCTGCTCTCAGTATCATCGTCAGTGATATCAGCGTAGCCCAAGGAGTAAGTGTGCTTATTCATTACTCTTGCGTGTGATTGTCTTTGCTTTTTATTTATTGGCAAACTGCATCCTCTGCATATCCCCTTTCTGATTAGCACAGGACAAATGGGAAGGATAAGTGACAGCATTTGACTTTGCCTATTGAAGCAGTGACACAGGTTAGGGCATGGGAATGGATAAACAGCTGTTTGAAATTAGACACTGTGCGTGTGAAAATGAAGATGTGTCAGCTGGGGAACAGAGCCAGGTCAGGTCTCAGACCCCTGCTACCTTTAATGGCACCAACTTGCTTGTGAGAGGAAACTGGAAGAATATTAAGTGGAGTGTGGAACAAATAAAAGCTTTTGGAGAACTGCTTTGAAAAATGAGTGCTTTCTGGCAAATGAAAGTATACTTCAGTTGCATAATACTGTGACATCCAGCGGCCCAAAGCAACACAATTACAGCATGAATGGTATTGTATCAGGGACAGAAGATAAATGTGTTGGTTTCAGAACCAGCAGAGTGACACAAAAGGTACATACGAAATTTCCATGGGGCCAGATCCTCACTTGCTGCAATTTGGAAGTCTAGCTGATTTATGCCCGCTGTAGTTCTGGCCAGGTGTATTTGTAACAGGGAGGCATAAATAAAAGTCATGCTCAGAATGCTTGGTAGGAGCTAGTTTCTAGGGATGGGGCATCCACAACTTTTCTGGGAAACATGTGAGGTGTTTCATCACCCTCACGGCAAAGAATTTCTCCCCAATATCTAATCTAAATCTCCCATCTTTCAGTTCAAAAGTTATCAATTGTCCTATCACTACCCTCCCTGATGAAGAGTCCTTCCCCATCTCTCCTATTACCCCACCTTTAAGTACTGGAAGGCCACTCCCCGGAGCCTTTATTTCTCCAGGCTGAACAACCTCAGCTCTGTCTTCTCAAGAGAGGTGCTCCAGCCCTTTCAGCATCTTTGTGGCCCTCCTCTGGACTCGCTCTAACAGCTGGTTGTTCTTTTTATGTTGGGAGCTCCAGAACTGGACACAGTACTCCAGGTGGGGTCTCACCAAAGTGGAGTAGAGGGGGAGAATCACCACCCTTGACCTGCTGTCTGCACTGCTTTTGGTGCATCCCAGGATACAGTTGGCCTTCTGGGCTGCGAGTCCACATCAACACCCCCAAGCCAATAGAGGAACCTACCTAACCCAAATATTGAAGATTCTATTACTGCATACAACAACATCATAAATCTGAAAGCCTGTATTGATTGGTTAGCAAATATTTCCCCATAAAATCCACAAGTCTTTTGATTTGTTTCTAATCAATCTTGAGTGTTTTAGGTACAAGGCCCACTAGGGCATAGTAAGAAGAAAGGGGAAAAAAGCTCAGTCAGCTGCTTTATGGGACAAATAGTCTTTCAGCTCTATAACTGAATTCAGAACAATATTTTATGATGAACAAGCAATTACTTGCTGGGAAGAGGAGATGGGGAACAAACTCAAGGATAATATTTCTTTTTCTTTCTGTTCCCCACACCCCTGTTTTGCATGTACAGTGGAAATCTGGCCATCTATATTTCCTGATTTTTCTCTGTCTAACCATATAGCTGTTGTGGGGGTTTCCTTATTGGGTTTTTTGTTTTGTTTTGGCTTGTTTGTTTTGGTTTTTTTTTATGTTTTAAGAATGCAAAAAACTTACATCCTCATAGATTTTTTCATTTTACTTAGAGTAAATCCTTACTCTGTGGTGCAAGAAGATGACACACATACAAGGCAATTTTTGCCAGTGTTTCTCTATTTTATTGAGTCATGGAAGAGGACTCCACCCTTTTTTGGGCATAGAGCATGCTTTCCTGGGGGAAATGAAAGATGAAAAATGGATAAGTATACACAGAGTGGGACATGCAAGTGAAACCTCACATTTAAAATGAGGGAAAATAACCTTGTCATAGCCATTTACCCTAAATAGTTCTGATTTGTTTAATGAAAGAGTAGAAATATTTCTTTCAGGATGAACTGGTTAAGGCTAGAGATTGTGAAGTTCCACAACACAGAGCTGACCACGTGGAAGCAATAAATTGGCTCAGTTACCACCTGCCAAAATCTATATCTGGCAATCATTTCCATATATCTTTGCAGCCTTATTCTCTGCTGCACCTACTTTGTTTGTCATAATGATTTTGTGTTTGCAGTCACCTGTTGGACTTGAGTAGGATGAATGATTATGTATTGTTTACACCGCAGTAATGCCTCAAGGCAAAGACAATTCAATCAGAGAGCTGGACCCTGTACAAATGTCCAGCTGAATGGATAAACTCTGAAAGAACAGTCTAGTAGAAAAACAACTGCGAGAACAGGTAAATAGGATGAACTGTCCTACGCAAACAAATGGCAGGATAAAGCCCCATTGGTTTTATTATAATAAAGACAAAGTCAATGCTGACATAGTGAAGTGGTGAGAGTTTAAGAAGGTAATGATTTTAATGAACTTTAGGAGGGAAAATAAACTAGATTTTAACATTGCCTTAATAAAGGAGGAAAGAACTAGAATCATAGAATCATTGAATCATAGAGTGATCCAGGCTGTAAGGGACCTCCAAAGGCCATCTACTCCGACCCCCCTGCAGTCAGCAGAGACACCCCCAACTAGACCAGGTTGTCCAGGGCCTCGTCCAGCCTCAACCTGAAGGTCTCCAGGGAAGGGGCCTCAACCACCTCCCTGGGCAACCTCTTCCAGTGCTCCACCACCCTCATTGGAAAGAACTTCTTCCTAATTTCCAATCTAAATCTGCTTTTCTTCTGTTTAAACCCATTGCCTCTCATCCTGTCCCTGCAGGCCTTTGTAAACAGGCTCTCCCCAGCCTTTCTG